>VYZT01074090.1:0-24139 GCA_013400735.1 Pomatostomus ruficeps | reverse complement strand
ATTGTATTGTAAACAAGCACGACCCTCTTTCTGCATTCTACACTCTTCACTCTGCTCCCTTCTTCCTCACTTCTCCACCCTCTCGTCTCTCTCTCTTGCCTGCTCTCAGACTTCTCTGACCTGCATGGCGCTGCGTCCGGCCGCTCCTGGCAAGTCTTTCTTTCCCCACCCCTTCTGCAATAAACCTAATGATCTAAAACCCAAACATAGAGATCTCCGTCGCCGTTTGTCCCAACCGTCCACAACTGAAAACCAGAATTCCACAAGGGTCCTAAAACCACTGATATGCCACCGGTTGCGAAACACAAATCAATAGCCAGCATAAGATGGTGACCGCCACCATGCATTATTCACAGTCATTAATGTCAACCACAAACCCCAGACAATTTACAAGTTCCATACTTGGTGTTTGATTTTTGGTGATTGTTTTGGGGGTTTTTTTGGGTTTTTTTGTGTATCTGAGAGTTATGCATAAAGCAAAACAGACAGGAGTTCTGCATGAATCTTACTCTCTACCATTAAACCAACAGAATTTCCTAGTAGGTCCTTTATAAAATTCCAAGGCTGTCATTTGATTAGACCCTCAGTAACTCACTCCTCCCCTCTCCCAATCCCTTATATATTTTATTGTCATTATAGAGCAGTCAAATTTTTCATTTCTGCTTAAAATATTTGATTTGGCTGGCTCTCTGCTCAGATTGAGCTGGATCAGACAAAAGACATAGATGGCTTTGCTTTACTTAGTTATCCAAAACCAGGTTTGTGACCCCCGCACGGCCTGAGAACAAGCAGGTCAACAGTGCCAAGCAAATAACCACTTTCAGGCACTTCTGTATTTACCCACAAAACACTGCACAGCAAGTGGGGAAGACTGGGAGAGACACTTAAGAAGTTCAGCTCCTGAGCTGAACTAACCTCCTAATGAAGACACCCACATTGATTCCTCGATCTTAATTATTCACAAGCCTTTAGGCAAAACCTGCCCACCATTCACCTAGCAGTAATATCTGATTTGGACTCTCTAGCTAATGCTTTCTTTTAAAGGAAGCAATAACCTAGGGAGCCATAGCACATGTCTGAGAAGTGAAAAACCCAAGCCTACTAAATTCCTGGAGAATGTCTCAAGTACCATGAAAAACACTCTTCTGGCAAATGCTCCATCTTCTGTTGAAATTGTGTCACAAAACAAGCAAAAGGACAAGATTCACTGGACTGACAACTCCTGGCTTTTGGTCTCCCACAACACCTTCTCTAATGCATTCCTAATGAAAACTTAACAACAAAATTCATAAAACAAGACAAGCAAATTCCCCAAAAGTCTTATGTAAATAAATCAGGTGGCTTTAACTATCTGTTCACTGACAGTGTAAGGATACTGAATAGTTTTAGACCATTTCCAGTATCTGATCTACACAGATGCTTTGTGCTTTTTCCCAATCACTTGTTAAAAATAACACTAAATATAAACCATACTGAGAAGATTACCATTCTTTGTAGATTTTAGTAGACCAGATTTGATAGTAGCAAAACCAGGCAGTCTCCCTAAGAGCATTTTCTCTTATCAATTCTGCTGCTAGGATCCTAGTCGTAATTTTTGTTTGGTACCATTTGATTTTCTAATAGACAAGAGGCTCTGAGCATGGGGTGACCCAAACTAACCTTCATGCCTCATAAAGAAAGCAAGAAGGGCACAAATACTCCCTCCCCTCAAGTCACCTTGTCATGCTAATTCAACACACCTAGGTAATTTCTATTTTCTCCTTGCATTTCTGAAAAATATTTAGGGATAGGTTATGAAAAATGCAAACTAGTATGACCATTACAGTAATTGCATTGGTTGCATTTATTAATTTGTTAAAATTAAGCCAATAAGAGTTTTAGTAACACCATTATATTACTTGATTAGTTTTGAAAGTGATTATCATAAGAACTCTATTTAATTGGAAGCATCTCAATTTACAGGATACATTAAATTCTCAGTAGCATTTTAAGATGATTCAACATATGCAGGTCAATTACCAGTAATCACTGTTTCATACAACTGCTTCAGAAGAAATCTCTGTACAGTACTGGAAAAGAATAAAAGAGGGTTCCAAAAAATACACCTGAACCTCAGAAAGATACAGCTGAACTTCAGCTCATTATGGTAAAAGGCCATATCTAACATCTATGCTGTTAAAACCATTCTGAAATGCTAAAGATTATAAAAATCTGAGCAAAGATTAGAGAACAGTTGTCTACCTTAAAATGGATGATGATAATTTTTCAGGACTGCCAAATTACTGAAATGCACTAACTGTACTCATGCCTAGCTGCACATTAATTACTAGATTAGAAAGTTATAATTAATTTTCTTGATATCACTATACCGCTTTTCTTCCTTGAGTTAATAAAAACAGATTGCAATCAATCTTTGTTAATTCATGCTGCAGAATGCAACTGCCATAGCTATTTCCATATGCGAAGAACACTGCACGCACAGTCCTTGCAGTAATACCCTGCCTAGAAGCTGAATCTACTGACATTTTAATGAAGTGCTGTAATAAGGCCAATAAATTATAAATTGTAATTTGACTTAGTGGAGTTTTAAAAAAACTATAAAAGCTTAAAAATGAATTCTTCAAAGAATCTTCTTAATGACAAAATTTAGAAGTGGATACTGTGTTCCAATATATTTTGAACTGGAAAAGAGGGTTTACTCATCGTTGCACTGTTGAAAACCTTCACTGCTGAGACTTCTGAAATTTCTTCATCAACTGACTTTGCCATTAGAAACCACCGAAAGTATTCCAGACCTTTGTATATATTGCAGGAAATTTTAAGAACTAGTAAAGGAAAACAACTTTATAGAGATACAGAGTAAAGTTCATCAAAGTTCACATCAAGAACATTCAGTTATAAATACAGCAAAGATAATCAAAGCAGCATTCAAACAGGATATATTCTGCTGTGTCCGTATCTGCATTAGTAACAAAAGGTGTTTTTCTGAGATGGAAAGGATTATTCATGTAAAATCAATGCACCTTTTTTTCATTTTCCATTAAGCCCAAAAGTTGGTTTGTTTCTCCAGCCTCATTAGTGCTGAAAATTTATATTTTTTTTCTCTCCTCACTTCCCTTCCTTTGTAATAGATGAGTGTAGAAATATGAAAATTATGACATCGTGGCATCCAAAGTGTGGTAGCCTATTCTATTTTAATCTAATAGAAGTTTTCACATGGTCAGGTTAAGCATTAGAAAGGAAAGGGCAAAGGTCAGCAACAAATGAAGGTTTAAAATATTTTTATTTGTGTGTTTGTGATTTTTCATCTTTCTAAAGTCTCCTGGGGAACGGTAAAGAACAAGTAATTTTGTATCTATGAAAGACTAGAGATAAGAAAAGGGATTTTAAGAGAATATATAGCCTTCAGCATCAAAGGCAGGCACAAGCTTTTTATTATATATTTTTTTTCTCCCAAACTTCCCTACAGAAGCCTAATTTGCCTTACACTGCTAAATGTTATAGAAATGTTTTTATATATAGATATATGTAAAACATCTATAAGTTTGTGTTGAGGTATACATACACACCTCCCTACATCCCCAATGTAAACCAAAATGCACAGCGGCTTGATTATCACTCTTTCCAGAATATTCAAGTATTTCAATATATTTAAGACCACAAAGAACAATGATGGTACACCAGAACAAGAAGGATTTACGGGTCAACTCTTTCGTAAAGCATCACACCTTAAAGCAGCAACTTTAGTGTATGTCCCATTGGGGGACTGCAGAGTCAACTGCAGAGACTCAACCAGGTGACCTCAAGAACATTAGGGATGTGAGAAGCAAGGAGGTAAAGAAGGAGGAACAGAAGGGGGGATGGAAGAGAGGAAGGGGAGGAAATGAATAACAAATCTGCCCAGAAGTCTCATAAGATATATGTGGGACAATACCTAGTACAATTCCTAAATATTAATTTTCCCATGCCATCAAAGTGAAACATCTGAAAAAAGACTCAGAGAAGCAACTTATAGATCTGGAAAACATGATACATCCAGGATCAGATTCCTCTTGTGGAAGATGTGCAGGCAAGGACAGAATCACAGTTCAGTAGAAAAAGCTATCAGAGCTGAAAATGATCAGTGGCGTGTTTCTCCAACATCAAAATGGATTAGAAGAAGGCAGTGAGCACAGAAGAGGAGTAGCAGGGTTAGAAAATATACAAAGTAGAGCAGGATCAAAGACAGATTGCAAGAGGTTTGATTTACAGTAAACATACCACAGAAAGGCACTGGATGATCTCAGAACCTTGTACTAAAAACTTGCAATTTAGATTAAGGATCTGAATGTTTAAGAAATACCATGAGAAACAAGGTAGCTGTTTTCCAAACAAGAATTGTGCTGTTACATTGATCAACATCTAGATAACAGTAACAAACCCAGCACTACAGATATCTGTATTTGATGCTGAGATTATTGTTTAAAAACAATTAAGTGTTCTGTATTCAGCTGGGTGGATGAAGCTGGTCATAAAGCTGAGAAAATCCAAGTAATGATCAGTAATGATGCAAGCAGGCAAGAAATTAATACTTCCATCATTTTAGGATTCCTTAAAAGAAAGAAAACTCTTCAATTGTCACCAAATCTTAAACATAAGCGAACTATTAACAAATAATAAACTTTTGCTTCTGTTAAAAGCTAAAGCAAACAATGAATCTTGTATGAATGTTCTTAGAGAAAAAAAGATAACCTCTTTTATGCTGATTTATTATTTTAAATGTCAATCTAAAAGATTAAATAGAAAACTGTACTGCAGGACTATCTGACATAACCATGAAAACACATATGCCATGAATTTCAGAATAACAAAAGGTGTCATAAGCAATTATGAATAGTCATCTTAAAGTTAAACATGCTTGTGAAGATGGCATAACACCCCTCTGCGCTGGTATACTGAAACTGAAAACTACAAAATTCAAGTTTCAGGGTGTTAATTAGATTATGAAGTGCTAAAAAGAGAAGTTAAAAATTCAGATAAACAAAACTGTAATTTGTGATATACATGATGTACTGGAACCGTGTCAGTTACAGCATGGTTTTGGCTGTCCAGAGAGGACATAGTTTGGTGGAGGTTAAGGAGAGAGCCTCTTGTCTCAGCAGCAGTAAGAAACCATAAAGTAGTGAATAAAGATTTATCAATATATACATCTTTCTAAGTGTTTATCTGAAACGAAAGATGTACTTCGAGAAGTATTGAAGGAAATTGCTTTTTCAGCAAGGTAAAAAAATACAGTATTCTTTGAAGATAACAGCAGAATCTGTTCTCAGTAACTATATCTGAAAAAATGAAGTTAACAACACTGATTCACACTCATCATTTTAGGATGGTAAGAATACAGAGTAACTACAAACATCAGTCAGCTATTTGCTTGAACAGTCTCAATCCTTATTATCTACCACGTCATATAGATGCTTAAAACTCTCTAGGAAAAATAGACAAGGAACCCCACATAGCTGAAAATTTAACCAGGTAGAAGTAACAAAGTAATTCCAGCTAAAATACACAAGCAAAGCACTTTGCAAATGCCCCCTCTCTCCTTCTCACTGTCATTTCAGGATTTCACTAATGAGAAATTTTGCAGGCAAAATCCTGCAAATGTACATAGATTGTATCAAATACATATAGTAAAAAATTCATAAATGGCTTTATAATTTGCCTGTTGGAAAATTCTTAGGTGGAACAATGCCAACACAACTATCATTTTTAGTTGATGTGTTTTTTCTGAGGTGACTTGAACTGTGGTGGAAGTGACTGAGAAGTACTTGTGCTCAGTTATGCATTTAATGAAACCTGAAGTCTCTAGGGACTGATTTCCTTCCCGTAGAAGGAATTTTGATTTTGTCTACTGTGAGATTATCATTTACTACACACAGATGAAAATTAGGTCATACATGATACAAGCAATTAAAAGGGAAATGATCTTTAACCAAGTGCAAAGATTGATGTGCCTACACTCAGGTGTCAGCGTTCCCAGAACAGTCAGTATTGGCCAAGGAAAAGCAGCCCAGCAGGCCAGGCCCTGGGCGCTCGATTTCAGGGCAGGATAACCAGTGTCTCGCTCCAGTGGGAGCTCATTCCTGCTGTGATGGTGAACATGCAAATGTATCTCATCTGGAACTGAGCCTCATTCCGCACATCTTCACAAACAACTCCAACTCTCAAATATGTCTGGCAATTCAACACTAAGGGTTCCCTTGCAACTCCTAGGCAATGGGAAGGTATGGCATACAAATAACTCCTGATTATCTGCCAATATCGAGGTGATAACAGCTCTTATCCAGCTAAAGCAAGTGCATGAGCAACATCGTCAGCCATATGCTAATTTATAAAACCCTATTTTCAATAAATGCCATTTTTCCTCAATGCCTTCGGAGGCACTGGGCGTCCACTCATGGTTTCAGGGGCTGGCCGGGCTGCTTCAAAGGCACAGGAGGGCTGGGGAAGCTCCAGCAAGGTTTCACCCAACCCACCAATGATACAGGCGCGCCAAGGAAGGAGAGATGAAGTGGAGGGGCTTTCCCAGATGGTTTATTCGGCACCGGGGTCATGCTAGGGAAGCGCCAGCACAGAGTGTTACGACCAATGTGAGAGGGCGGGGGAGGGTACAAACATCCTATGAGGTAGGGGTGCTGGGTTTGAATTTGGTGGCCTTTGTATCAGATTGCAAAATACAGAGCACTCCAGGAGGGAAACCAGATGGGGAGGGGGTAGATAGCAGAGCCTGGCCATGAGGTAAACCAAAACTGGCCAGAGCATACCACAACACCATTTCAAAAACTTGCAGGGGAGCAAGAATGGTTTTAACTCTCAGGAAGCAAACTGAGGGTCTTATGCAACTTTCCCACCCTATGTCACTGCATTTCAGTGAAGGACTGGTTACAACCAGCCTGGTAGGAAATTTGATGTACCTGCTTTGTACCTGCCACCTATTGGTATATGCCATAGGTGTCTGGGGTGAACTTCCTAGTCCTGATTCCTAGGGCAAAACACAAAATAGTTCAACTTGCTTATCCCTCCCCCTTTTTGGCACAGAAAACTTTTACATCTTCCTTATAAATAACATACCAAAAAAAGCCATTTCCCATTTTTTTAAGCCATCAAGACAAAATCTTATGATGGTCAGGAAAGATTTTGATGCCCTGAAGAGTGTCTGCTGAGGAGAGGGGCAAGGCCTATGAAGTACAGCCTCCAGTAACCAGTTGGTTTCTGTAGGGCTGTCTGGCAGAAGGTTTGTTTTGTTTTGTAAAAGAACATTACCTACTGTTACCACCACAGAGATCTATAAAGTATTTATAATCATACACTTTGTGCTGAGGAATACCATTACTAATACTCACACAGGCTTTTACAGAGATAAGTAATATGATCATTATGAACTTGTAAGTATCTATACTCATTTTACATTGCATTAATCAACTGTGGGGAATGAGTGTTTAAACTTAGAATCTGGGACTAGAATCTTTCTTTTGGCTATAAAGAAAGCACTTAAACTGAGAAGGATATTATGCAGTAGTAATAATAGGTCCCAAATTCTTCCTGTGTTATTGCCAGAGGGCAGCCTCCCACACAAATTCTGCATTACAATATTGAATTGAAGCTGCTATTTGAATAATACAGCCTATCATTATGGGCTATCACCAAAATAATATTTTTCTTGGTTCTTTTTCTTTCTCGACAAAGACTTTCATTCCTTGAAATATATAATGAAATTTTTGTGATATTATTATAAATGAGATTTTTTTTACATTGCTTAATGGTAAATCATACATCATGACAGGTCAAATATACTGAATATTGAACACAAAGCACTAGTCATACAGTGTAGAAGTAGCTACTCATTTCAGGTGAGGCAATGACACAACAAGGAACTTCAGATGAGGAAAAGACATGGCAAGGAATTTGTTTCCTGTGGTGTTCTAACATGTCCTAAAACAAGGAAATTTCTAATTTTCTGACACGTAACATGCATAACTATTTTCCCAGTTTGTTTTTCATTCAGTATTGACTCAAGAAATGTAAACTTGTTTATGAATCATACAATGAACTGAAATGGCTGTGCTGAAAAAATGTACCCTTTGCTGAAATCATCCTTGTCACCAGTTACTTATAAATTAGGATGGAATTAATTTCCCCATCTCAAGATGTTAGTGCTTTCAATTAATTGTGCAAGGTCTTCTTTAGTCAATGGAAGGAGATCAGTATATGCAGACAGCAGATAATTCTATGCCAAAACATATGTTTAACACAAAACAAATAATTTTTAGAGAGGTAATGTTCAGCTAGGATTATCTCTTTGCTTCCAGAGCTAATACAAATCCACATTGTGATCCAAATGCCTGAAGGCAAAAGTCTGCTTTCCATTGGCCTGTTTTGCTGCAGGGGACATCTCAGTGTTTAATTTAATACCCAAATCCTTTTTTGTTATTATTACCACTTTATTACATCAGTGGAGCCATTTGCCAAAACCACACATACAAAGCCTTTATAAAGTATGTCTGCTACTTTTAGCTTTTTTTCTTAGGTAATTTTGATGTCTTCCTCTAAAATTATGCCAAAATTAGACAGAGGGGATATAATTACAGATTTCATCTAAACATAGCTTCTGCATGATCCTACAATAACAAATTATGCAGACAGTATAAGTTCTTCCTCTCTAAATTCCCTTTAAAATTAGGTTTGTTTTTGCCAAATATAGTCAGATTTGAATAAGTTTTATTTCACTCCGCAGTCTTTTTGTATTTTTTTGTCTTTCTTTTTAAAAAAATTTAATTTATACACTAGAGTTAACAGTGCAAACCAGAAAAATTAAATTATCCATCCTGGTTAAAGCTCTGCAAGAAAATGCTTTTTGTGTCACTTGGACAAGTAAAAGCATGAACTGCTAATTCTGTTAATGAATATGGTATCAGAGAAACAACTTGCAACAAATTTTGCAAAATAATGCAACAAACAAAAAATCATATTTCAGGCATTTCTTACAGTGCAAGTGGGAGAATCAAGCTATCAAAAAGGTTTACTGAATTTACATGTTTGGATCCCTTCGTTATATTCTCAAACTTTCTCAATGCATTAAAATTCCTTACAAATGATAAAGGTATGTACTCTTAAATGCTTTGATTATGATGCTTTTTGGAAGATGTCCCAGAACTCAAATAGAACCATTATGTTATATGCTGAATTCTTCCCTTAAGAATACTGGAGTTTTTCTAATGAGGTTCCACACACTAAAGACATTTTGAAGACCATGAGACCTCAAACATGTTTTGAAATTGGGAATTACTTTGAAACTCTGAAATATTTTCAAGCAAATTCTGTTGTCTAAAGACCAACATTTCATACCTCCAAGGTGGCTGGTTTACTGGCCACATTTCCACCTAGGTGGAAAGTGCTGAGAGGGAAGCTCCTTTAAATGCCTGCAACCTAAAACACTGCCACCAGTAGTCTGAAATGCCAGAATGAGTGTCCCATAAGAGAACACCACCTGTGTGTGTGTCATCCTTACAAACACCGAGGCATTTCAGCATAAAACCCCTCTCCAAAGCAGCCAGGTGCTGCTGGGCAAGCTGAGATGGTGGGGAGAATCATCCTATTTATTGCTACTGTCACAGATTGGTGTATTTTTTCTTGCTATTTTCTTTTTTTCCCAAGTGATGTGAGATAAAAAACTGTGTTTGAAGCTGTGCTATGGGTGCATCTTCTTGCTCTGAATACACATTGTGGCTGCAAGGGCTCAGAAGCGCCAAGAAACTCTTGTTCAAACTGAACACTTTGAGGCCTGGAACGACCTGTGGCATAACTCAACTGTGCTGTACAAAATGTAGCAATTTAAAAAATAATAGTAATTTTAAAAGTCAAAAGAGGACCTTGCTTTAAAATCATGCTGACAACATCCCAATGACATAAATATTACAGCTCGGTCACTTCCATCCTCAGTTACCTTCGAATAAGTAACTATGTGCAAACAATTTAGCAAGGCCCCTGCTATCTCATTTCATAAAAATGTTATATTGACTACAACTCTGATCCACTAGTAATGTGCAATCAATATTAAACTGTAAAAGGCAAAGAATCCTGAGCTGACATCAGACACAGTAAACATTCTACATTTATGTCAAGTAAATCTTACCACTCCCTGTGGTTTGACTCCAATACAAATTAATCACATGTATTTCAAATTCCTCTTCTTTAACTTCTGTTAAGTTTCCCTGCTCTGAGCCACTCCAACTATACCTCACAGCTCTTCCTTCTATACAACACTTCCCATGGTCCCTAAAGCCATAAATGATTATATAATTTAGGTTTGTCACTGAGCCAGAGAAACAGACACAATATCCCCCTTAGCCACAACACCACTTACGAACAGGCTGGACATCCAAAAAAACCCCATTTCCAGGTTGTTATGTTTTCAGAAATAAAAATATTATTTACTCCAGTTGAAACCTTTTCATTAAGGCAAGGTATAACTATTTTTCAAAGTTTCAGATGCACTTCAATGTTATATGCTACATTGATTCTTCATAAAAAGGCAGGCACCTTAATGCCTAACAGTATTGCTACATCACAGCACACAAGGCACAATAAATAACCTTAAAACTACGCAACGGGTCAATGTATAGTGAGCAAACATTTCATGGAAAATATATTCTTTCATATAAGAATGCTGCTGGGCTGCTTATTAGCAAGTAGTAATGTGGTCTTATTGGAAATAGTGACTAACAACCAGATACAGGTCTGCTTTCAAAGGGGGAAAAAGTGACATAAATACAAAATTTCCATCTGAAAGAAAAAGAAATGCATAGAATTTTATACTCAGCTGTTTATTCCTGATTGATTCAACAGAATAACAACAATCTGTGTTCTTCTCTGTATTTGACAGCTGGGCATCATCCCATAAACACAAACCCCATATGGCCTCCCATTTAACAGTTAGAGGTAAAAGTACATAGATATGTCAAAAAGATTACTTGATCCTGCAAACTTGATGCAAGTCTGGGTATGAACTCACTAAGAGAGTTATAATTTCAGAATTTTTTTATTTCTATAAATCTCAGAGGTAAATTACAGAATTACACAGGCAATCTGATGCATCAGTCATATATTACTTTAAAGTTTTTAGAGAGACAGAGAAATGACAATTTTAGCATAGAGAAGCCAGATTGTCACAGCTTACTAGGAAGAAGAAAAAAAGGGATCATGAACTAGTAGTACTTTAAGAAACTGTTATAGCTGGTGTTTTAGAAGTACTGGAGGGGAAATACCTAAACAAAGGATTTGTGTGAGGGAGGAAAATAAATAAGAAAGCAAATAAAGAAATAAAAGTGGCTTTGCCAGTTTGTGCTTCTTATCCCCCAAAATAAGACTCAAACCTGTCTGTCAATCCACCACTGCTCTATACACTTCTCCCTCCGCAGCCTCTCTTTGTACCTCTGTTTTTACCCAGAAGAGTCCACAAGTGCTAAACAACACTGTTTACTTAAATAAGCAAGTCAGCCACAAAAGAAACTTCAAATTTTGCAGCACAAGCAGAAGTGAAAAACAGATGCTGAAGATGAACTGAAAATACAGAGCAACATCAGAATTATGGAAGTGCAACTGAAACGTTAGAAAGAAAGAAAAGGAAATCCCACCACAAACCACTGATCTAATTACTTAAATTGTACTTTAGAGGCCAAAGGAAGTTTTACAAGCAAACAAACTCATGATTTGGCAAGTACTTTTTGCTGAAGAATAGTACAATGAACTTTTTATCGTATTTGATAATAAGAGTTCCACAAACAAGACAGTAAGTGTCCCATGATCACTAAGTGGTGAGAAAAGAAGCAGGATGAACTAAAACAATGGAAAAGACAAAGAAAACAATACTCCAGGAGGATGTCTTTGGTATGTGAGGACAGAAAAGCACCTATGTATGTTTACACACAGAGGCATGCAAGGACAGAGCAAGTCTGGCTATGATGATACAGGACAAGCAGAGAAAACCAACTATTTTGTGAAGAACATTTGCAAAGTTAAACAAATATCCAGCTCATCTCTTAATCCAGAAATAGTAATTTAAAAATAACTGCTGACACCCATAATCTATTGTGACTGTTTTCCAATTTGAAGCATAAATCAAAATAAAATCAAATAGAATGCTAATCAGAAATGAGGCATATTAGGTCCACAATGTATGCAGGCTTCAGTGGCTTAGCATTTCCTAAGCCTGGATGACAGCATATTTGTTTACTCACAGTATTATGAAAGAGTCATCTACTGAAGGTCAAAGCTAGGCAGATGTGCAAGGATTCAGAATGAATAACCAAGAACCCAGCATTTAATTTCAATTTTTCTGCTACAGCAAAGGAAATTATCTTGGCAGAGATCCTCTTTCACTTTCGTGCCAGGTAAGAAAGGAATTCCTTTTGCATTACCACCTTGCAGTGTTTGCAGCTGACACCTGTAGTGCCCCACAGTAGTTGTGAGAAGGTAGGAACAAAACCATAAAGATCTATCACATAATTTGAACTATATGCAAAAAACCCATTTATATATTAACAGGTAAGGAGGAATTTAGATAAGGGCTATATAAAAGACATATTTTCAGCCTGAATACCTCAAGCATGTTTAAATATACTATGTAGAGCAAGGTATTGTGTTGCAGTTACAATCATATGCTAGGGTTTTGTAGTCAGATTTTCTAACAGCTTAAAAACAAATAACCAACACACCTCAAGCTGCTGTACCACTGAACTTGTGCAGAACTGATTAAAGCCTGTTGTGAAAAAACTATTAGCATCATGTTAGTAACCAGCCAAAGTCCAAGGATCCTCACCAGACAGAAGTTAATCAGCCCCTTCAATGACGAGAAAGTTCAGGAGTCACTAACTCCCTCCTGCTCCCACACACAGACGTGCTTTTTTTGACTTTCTACCTCACTGCTGTTTCAAAAGAAGGTGGAAGATAAGCCTGTCTGCACTGACATGCCAGGGATTTCTGTAGGACTGGCCCTGAGCAGTTTACTAAGAAGCCTGAAGCAAACACAGCCAATCAAGCAACACGTCCGTGTCTGTCCCATGATGGGGAAAAGGTGCACTCATAAATACAGAGCAAGTAGGGAACAATGGAAGACTGTCAAGGAGGAGGTCACTCAAAAAACCACAACGCCAACACATGCACATGTGAAATTCTTCTTGAGTCACTGCCTTGTGATGAGTGATGCTGGGGTTTATTATCAATATGAAGAAAGCTGACGTGTCCTTACAAATACACAAATACACCCCACAGGTGTCATTTTCAATAATCTTCCCCAAGTGGTGCAAAGAAACCATTTTCTTTACCAGCACAGTATCACAGCAGTCCTGAGTTGGACCAAGGAATTGCACGTTTGGAGACAGATACTGAAGGCAAGAGTGACTTCAGGAAAGCAAGCATTTCCTACAGCAAACACACAGCTGCCTTCAAACCACAACTGCCCGAAGCAAAACCACTCCTTGGGAGAGGGTACAAAACAGTGAATATCTGGTAGCAGGGATTTCTCTTGTTTCTTTTATGAAGGACACGCTAATACCACATTTGAGAACAAGTAAAAATAAGAGCACAAAGTGGCTAGAAAACTATCAGAGTAGCACATGTCCTATTGCTCTTAGCCTACCTAAAACAACACTAAAAGGACTTCAGGAAGAGTGATGAGCAACATGCTAACTGACAAAAACACAGCCTATTCTGAAATGAATAAATATATTTCTGTATGTATTCTTCTGTGTGCAATAAATATCCACTTAAATTTCCCAATTTAAACTGCAGAACCAGAAAGACAAAAACTGTGCAGCAATTTCATGGTTTTGTGGCAAAGATTGATTCAACATAATTTTTTATACGTTCTAGTCACCAAAAGGCCATTGTTTTACCTCTTGATATTAAGCAATGCCCAAGGTATCCCAGTGGGAGTGTTGAAAGCAGGTAGCAATTTCTCTCCAAGCTCCACCGCCTTTTTTCGGAAAACCTGAAAGTTAAGAAGAAATCAAGTGTTGGAAAATGCATTGTTGCTCCAACTAAATTAATTCAGCTAATATCATTATTGAGCATATGGTACCATCCATCTCAGCACAATGAAGCATCCCTGTTCCTTTAGAATGACATCAAAGGAACGGAGCAGCACAGCCTGTTTTCCACTGCACCTGGTAAGGAGAGAACTCACACAGCAGGATCACACAGTGACAACGCCCAGACGACCTGCTCCTGGCATGACCACCATCGAGCCAGAGCCACCAGGACAGCCAGACCCGACACTGCAGTGCAGGTCATGCACTCCTGGCTGCCCCTGCCAGGTGCCCTGTGCTCAGGGAAGGAGCCACAAGCCAGGGATGCTGCTCCCTGCCCCAAGAGACACGTCCTCCTGGAGCGTGGGGACATAGCTGCAGGAAGGCCACCTTTGCTCTCCAAGAGGTTCATTGACAGGGGCTCAGCAGGCTGTGGGAGCCTGGGCTACTGCCATGCACCTGCTGTACTGCCAATCTTTGGCACGGGCAGTCTGGCAAAAATACCCCCACACATCACTGAAAAAATAAACCCCACACATTTTGCAGTGCTACAGTCTTTGTGGACTCAGCTGGCTTATATTCAGAGAGTGTCAGTGCCACAATTAATCAAAAATTGGAATATACCCCTGCAGACAACTGAGACTTAACTGATATTTAGCATCTAGAGAGTTTCAGCTTCCATTTCAAAAACATGAAGCAGAAAGACCCCAACTGCTTTTACCATATGCCCACAAGAATGGCAGACAATTTAACAAGAGGAACTTTTATGTCCAGGTAAATAGTTAAAAAGCTGGAACAAAGAGGATTTTGCTTTCCTTCAACTGTCAGCTAAGCTCAGGTTACATTAACCTTACTGTCTGTGCACTGAGTGCTCTACTAGGAGAGTTTTTAATTAGAAGCAATATTGTTCCAACTTAAATATAGAAACCTATTTAGTGATTTCAATATGTGGATGTTCAAGGCCTATTTACTTGGAATTACACTGGGATCTTGCGCAACACTGAAAGGGATTATCCCAGGTGTAGTAGTCAAAATAGCAAAGTCACCTTCATTGTTCTCTCTTTCTAATAATGGTTCCTTTCAATTCATTTTTTGTCCTCAGATATATTTATGATGGATTTATGTATGAGAAATTAGTTTGTACATCTAATGCATCTTGCGGTGCAGTAATGCATATATGTTTATGTGAATATATGAAGACATTTGCTGGGCAAAACAAGGTAATGAAGAAATTTCTTTCCACAAAAATAAAATACAATTTGTAAAATACCACTTTCTAAAAGCCACATTGAAGGAAGGTTTTTATTATTGAAAAATATGTGATTAGGAGTGAATATAAAACTCTGGGACAATCATGTTACCATAAAGAAGCTCCAGACTATCCCATCCCACGGTCTCCCCATATGATACAGATCTCAAGATTTCTGTGGCAACAGTCCAAGATTTAGAATTACAGTAAAAAATATTTTGAGGGAGGTTAAGTAATTTCAAGCCAAATTATGTCTGGAGTCAGAAAACTTTCTTGAGTGAATTGCAACAGAGTGCTGGGAGAAACTTGAAGCAAAGCAGCAGGGAAAACAACCTGCTTGGAAATCCCTTCATAATCCATAATATATCTGACTTCCCAGTTTACCAATTATGTGGATTCTAATGAGAATTACTTATGGATTTGTGATCTTTATCCAGCACATAATTCAGCCTTCCCAAGGGTTATAGGCTTGATGAACACTCAGAAACAGTTGGTGCAGAACACAACTACCTCTTAGCAGATTTCCTTGGGAGGAATAAGGGGCAGTAACCCACCCGGAGCACACAAGCTTTCCCTCGTTCCACAGCCACATTTTTCACCTTGGTCTCCTGAAACCAAGCCTATCCTCTGCTCTTTTAGCACAAGAGAGGCCTCCTTTAGCCTTTCACAAGATATAATCAGCTCATCAGCCTCTCTGCCCTGAAACATTGACGTACGGACAGGAGAGCGGCTACGATGATCCTCCTAAGCAATGGGCATGCCAGGACCCAGAGTTTCTATAGAAGCCTCTGCTGCACAGCATAAATGCCTACTTTTAGCCATGCATAAAAGGGCTAGACAGATATCTTATGGAATGTTGTTAAAGGTGCCATACATATTCGTTTCAGATGTTTGTGTAAGGACAAGATGTTTATGTAAAGACACACACACACACACACTCTACCACAGTAGAGGCAGCAAGGCTCAGTACCTGCTGTACCTTACAGCTATATTAATCCTGCATCATTAAAAAGATTACATGCAAGGTCAGAATGAGGTCTTTTACAATAATTGCTTCTGGACAAAAACGTGACATTTTAGTGTCTTAATTTGATGTAGAGCAATAATGCTTTATTTCCAAATATTTCTACCAACTCTGACATATTTCTTAAATTCTGCTGTATTTATTTTATAAATTAACAACACAAATTATTTCAAAATAAAAATTGCCTACTTTATAGAAATGTCACAAACAATGGCTATCAAAAAATAAACACATGCAGTAAGGAACTATTGTTCCACGTAGGGATATAGAAGGAAAATATAATTCAACATGTCCTAACAAAAATAGTGCTGTAAACAGCAACATTAGAACACACAGCGAAGCCAGGGATTCTTCTTTCTTGTCCAAAATGCACCTCTTCCAATGCAGTAAATAATTTTCATAGTAGGCAATTAGGGAAAAAGAATTAAAAAATATTTTTAAACCATCGTAGAATTTGGACACAAGTGCTGAGGTGAAGATGCATTTCTTGTTTACATGCGAATTTCAACAGGTTATTACTAATGCATACTAGAGATTTTCCTTCCCCTTCCAAAGTTAAAAATAAAAATCAACAATGGACATTGTCTAATTTTATCCCTAGGGCTCATTTAACATGGCTAAACAACTGACTGTTAAATCACTATCTATGAAGGAGAACAGCATAGACAAGAATGACAAGAATACAACAACACTGAATGACTGAGCACAATAAATAGCAGCCTCATGCAGTAAAATTATACTGTTTCAGCAAGGGTAAAAGGGTGAAGATAAAGAAAGGAACCACTTTATTTCTCAATTTGCAACTTTACCAGTTAAAAAAAAAATAATGATGATAATAGGAAAAGCAGGTGCTGCAATTATTGCACATCATCCACAATGCTCACTGTATTTTTCTTTTGCAGAAACTTAGAATGTTGGACAAGAAATAAATATTGTGCTGTGTAAGGCATTTTTTTGGGTAATAAAAGTAAATAAACAATAGGAACTTATTTACTTATTGTCTCTACTTCTGATATGACTTTCAACTTTTGCCAAGCTCTGATCCTTCCCCACTATCACCCAGTGAAGTGATTGTTTGGGAAGCACAAATTTTGACAGCCATTACCAAGAAACACAAAGCAAAGGCAGAAATGAGAGAGCACAAAAATGAGAGACGTTATATATAATAAAGGAAAATATCTACAGCAAAATTTCCCATCCCAGTGGTTATCTTCAGAGCCTCAAGGACCTTTCCTGGGTTTCCCTCATGAATGCTCATCCAGCAGTAATGAAAGATTACTTACATGAAATACTTCAACTGGGTCAGACCTGGCAGGAGCTGTCACTGTCCCATTCCTGCACCCACCCTTCACCCTATGTTAATTTAAATATTTACCTACAAATCTAAAAGTCTACAAACCACTCCCGAGGCCTGCATCACTTTCTCCAATGCTCTATCATACCTAGACAGCATAGTTTTCAAAGAAGGGGGAATGTGGAGTTATTTTTCTGGCATATTGGCAGTCTCTTTACCAGGTGGTGCACAGAGTAAGCCACACTGTCATGAATGCCTTCTTTTAAATTGAAGATTCACAGTAAAGTACTATGGTTACCTTTAAAGAGCAACGAAGCCACTAAAAATTGCACTGATATTTAATTCAGCTAAACACCATACTACAAGGAAGAAAATTATTCTAAGCGAAGCACTGTGGTTCAGGAAAGAAAATGATAATTGAAACCAGTCAGAAATACATGATCAATATGTAAAACGATAAAGTTGGGCAGGATATGAAATGCTTTCTCAAGCATTTTTGCTAGTAGTCAGCTTTTGGATGTGAGATAATTCTCTTTTAAACTCTAAGGTGTTACTAACATTTTTTAAAAGTATAATACTGATTCTCACTGTGTGAAGGTCCTGTGAAAGTTGGACTCTTCCATGAAATAAGGAGAGATTCCTTCATGCTCTTCAGTCCTACTCAAAATTAGCACTAAAGTAAATTAGATACTTACTATAATCAGACAATAGATTATAAAGAAGACAGAGTTACTACATTTTCTATTTCAATCTCTGTTTATATTAGTAGACTGTCAATTGTTAAAATAAGCTCAGGGTTAATAAAGCAGCACCTTCATTCTCCTTTGAGTTATCAATCTTGAGTGCCTTATAAACACAGAATTCACGTCAAACCACCACCACTACCCCAAGGCAGCAATTCTTTGAACAACAATTGAGTAAGCACTGGTAAGTAAACAAGGAATCCACCTCACTGCTGCACACACTGGTCTTTCCTATTACTGTCAGTTCAATCCACAGGCAACGCACATACCAAGCCAGGGAACAAACCATTATTTTCTCACTAATTAGATAGCCTTAAATGTTTCTTAAATACATGTAAGCATTTTTGGTCTTCATACGAGAGAACAAACTAACTAAGATCATACATCCAGAACTTCGATGCTCATGTTAAAACACCCAATGCCACAATCAATCAGATCTTGCAGACTCTTCTGTCCCTTAACAAATCTTATTAGGGAAAAAAGTGCTCCCACAGAGAAACAAGGATCTGTCTGCAAAGATGCAACCGCAAGGCAAAGACCAGACCTGTCATCTGGTGAGCACTAGTTTTCATTATAGTGCAAGAATGTTATATTCTCTGGATAAACAAAAATGTTTCCTCTGGCTGGAATGACAAATCCCTTTGAAAATGTCAGATTACCTTTTTGTAGTTTTAATTGCTATTGTTAATCGGGAAGAAAAGAAAGTACAGGAAACAAAAATACTAGAATTGCATATCAGGCACGTCTTATTTTAAAAAAGCATAACATGGTACAGTGTCATAAATTAAAGAACAGCCAGAATTCTGCCTTAAGAAGTCCCCATACGAAGGAAACCAGAAGTTAAAATTTAACACCAAAGGAAGCAATACTATATTTTAATATTTTTTTTTCCAATTGAAAAAGACATTTTCTCAACATTTCTGATTCTATCAAATTAAGCAGTTCTCATTTTTGTTTTTATATTTACAGATAAAAACTGACAAGTCACTAAGTAAGATTTATTGCTTTCTTTCCTGTACCTGACTGCCTTTCCCAGTAGGGTAAGGAATGAATATTTCAGTGCAAAAGCAGAAAACGAGAGCAGAAAAATGAACAGGGACAGGCCACTTTCCTGCTCTTCAGAACACTGAATAGAAATCCTCTCAGCATAACAAATGTTGATTTGGGTTCAAAGTGATCTGCTAAGAAAAAAGAACTCTCTCAGAACAACTTGTTCCAATACCTTCTTTACTGAAAGATAATACAGGACTTTTGCTATATTTACATTTGTTTTATTTTTACAATGAAAGACTAGAAATGCTACAAAAATTGTAATACTCCACCTGACATAACTGAATACTTGAAATAGTGTAAGCTGAATTCTGCCACTATCTGCAATACCGAGTGATACCAACCTAAGCACCATAATATTTGAAGCCACTTCCTGTAACACATTTTCAGTGTTTATGACACCTGGATAAGCTACCCAGATGCTGGCATTAATTCATCAGCAAGTAGTGCTTTTACAATTACTGTCACCTTGACACTAGCAGGTGGCTGTGAGTTTCATTTTATTCAGTCCTTACTTCCAGCTGAGTTCAAGTAAATTATGAATATTCTGTGCTAAAAGGTGAGGAGACAATTAATAACATTTCTGGAAACAAGCACTGTAATGAGTCACATCAGTGTGATCATTAGTGCCAACAGAAGCAGCCAAATGGCCTTCAATGAGGACTTTCACAGCTGTAGAAGTATTTTTGTACATCTAGATCCAGAAGTGTCAAGAGTGTGTTTTGAGCATTTTCCCCAGGAAACAGACTGTGTTCAAGACCAACTCCCTAGCTCTGGGCCAGCCTCGATCCTGCTGGACTTAAGCATGTGAAATGCCACACCGACACATGAGCCCACCTCCAGCCCAGGACTGCGCCCAATCTCAAGTCTTCCTACCAGGATACAGAAGAGGGGGACAGTGCATTCAAAACAAGTGGCTCCACTTGAGGCAGTCAAAGCAGTCAAAGATCAATCACAGCTGATCAACCCAATGGCACACACTGACACCAGTCAGCATCACACCCTTCACCACTCTGAGTTTTGGGAAGGCTTTCCAGTTTGCAAGTGTAACATCAAACCCAAAGCACCTTTGCCCATCTGTACAACTTTGCCCAAAGCTGGTAAGCCTCCCCTCAGTCCCCAAAATCAGAGGGTTGCTGATGTCTGAGTGGCATAGACCTGGCCCTCCTGGGATTGCATCAAGCTGGAGCTCCGGAGCTTGGCTGGATGTGAGAAGTTTCCCTACAGAGGCAATGGGGATCTTCTGCACTACACACCCTAAGGCTACCCCCATTTCCTGTACAGGCCAAGCCAAGTCCACCCTCAAGAACATCCTTACACTCAAACACTTAATTTGGGAAATGATCTCTGAGGTTTTTCTCTTGTTAAAATTCTCAGAGTAGCACTAGTTTTCACACAGATCTCTTCTTCACACACATATGAGTGGTATCACAGCTGAACAAAGCAGGAGGAATGTCTCATTTAAAAATAAAGACAATAAGCAGCCATTCCCACAATCCTTCCCAGCATCTGCCATCGTACAGTGCTGGGCTGGAAGGTGCTAAAAGACAAATGGTTTTCAGCGGCGACAGCCTGGAAAATAGAGATCCTGTGATAAAATAGGGCTTCCTGTCCCAATCTAAGGCTGAAACAACCACAGGGTAGTATTTATAATGAGACCTTTGGTACAGGAATCCAAAGCTTCTATTTGACACATCGGTGCCAACATCAATGCAGGCATCAGAGTACTCTCTTGTACTTGTGTACCTTGTGTAACCTTGAGTAACCTTGTGAAAACTCTTGGCACCCAAGATAACAGGGCAATTTGGGAAGGTGAACACAAGGTTCCAGCTTTTGCAAACAGTGATTGTAGAAATATGCAAATAACTTACTGGAGAGGTTCAGGCAGGCTGTGGTATCTGTGAGCAAGAGCTCACCTGCAAACTGCTTAGAACAGCATCTGTCTTTTTCACAGCTCAAGGAAGTGACAAACATGAGAAAGCTTTTAGATTTGTACTGCTCTTTCCAGAATATTCCAGTATGCTGGTCACCAGCTTGTAGAAGAAAGCTCACTTAAAAGAACTGCTTATTACATAAATTAGATTAGATTTTAGAAAAAGAAAAAAAAGAGAAAATAATTAATAAAATCCCTTCTTTTATTCAATTAGCCTTTTTTTGTTATGGTTTCACTGACAGCAAGAAAATTAATTTTCTTTTCTAGCTGACTACTGTACCAAAGAAGTCATGTAGTACCATGAAGAGTACCCCCTCTGTGGAAAATAATGTAGAGAACTTAATCGAATGGAAGTAACTGGATTAGTGAGAGATTTCCAGATTTCATTCAAATGCACATAGCAAAAAGCACAAACCCCCTCAAGTTATCAGCCATAGCTAATGTATGTAATTACTTCAGTTATTTTTTAACTAAAGAATTTCTAAGTAGATATACTATATTTGAAAATCTTATTTTAGGAAGGCCAGTAATAAATGGTACAAACTGTCAGAAAGTGCAAGGTGTAAACCACAGAAATATTAATGTACAGTAACTTTTCCACATCTGACTTGCACTTTAAAACTTGAAAATGAAGGAAGGAATTGCTAGATAAGTGCAGAATTTAAAAAATCATAATGGAGTACTTTGTTCCTGTTATATTTAGCTATTTCCTTTTGTGCTATTCATGTGTATTTAGGATTGCTTACACAAACAAATTCCAAGAACTATTTAAGTGGAAGAACTTTAGACCACAGGAGAAAAAGCAACTGCTAATTTATCTACTAATGTCCAAAAGCATAAGTTTTTTTAAAGCTTATGTATACTTGAAGAATTAGAAAATTAGCTACAACCCACTGGTACTGGAAAGCTTATGACCCAACCATTTAATAATATCTCTGCTGCAATAATTCAAGAAAAGCTGGTGATGAATGCAGTAAACAAACTGCAATGATTGCCTGTAATAACAAAAGGAATTTGTTACCTACAGAATCCTTTGAGAATTCCTCACCCCAAACTCAGGGCAGCTTCAATTTATCAAGAGGTGTGATAAGCCGCATGCACAAAGAGTAAAGAATTGGATTTACTGCACATGTACAGATTAACTGAGCACTGGCAATTGGCTCCCGAAGCCCAAAATAGAGGTAAGAGGACTCACACCTGCAAAAACTGTGCTCAGATCTTAAGACTCTGAAATACAACACCACCCCAAATACATAAATTATGAAACAGCTCAGTGTCAGCAAATCAGTGTCAAAGATTTGGGATGCCAGCCTCGTGTCCTATCAGCAATAGAGAGCCTGGAACTGCAGGTCTCCAGTCAAATAAAGCATTTGTTTCAAGCAAGGACAGATGGCAAGCTAGCAGGCATTAAAAGTGTCAGTAGCCATGATGGAGGACTGAGCCCACACCTAAGAGCTATTGGAAGTTTTAAATCTCTGTTTTTACACAATATCCACATAACAGGAACAGGATTTTAACCCGCTCTATATGAATTAACACTATGGCATGCCCTGTTTTGAACAAGAGGTAGCACTGTAAGAGACACCATACAAGTGCACTATCAAAGTATGGACACTAGCACTAAAAATCTCTTTCCCAAGGCCCCTCTGTTCCCAGCAAAATAAGCCCTCTCCAACCTGTGGAAGTCCAATATTCATATGCTCGGATGCTGGTGAGAGGCACTGTCAGCCCTAGAAGTAATTTGTAGACTAACACCAGGCAAGGATGTCAAGAGTACAGAATATGTAACATCTTTAGCAGTCAGGTCTTCTACAATTCAGGAAGATGATACATGTATTTGAAAGCATATTGGATGTAAGCAAATGCAACTGAAATTAAAAATATGGCATGTACAATGGAAACTCAATATATTGTGAAGCGATACAGAAAACATCTGGATGTCATCTTAAGAGGTTGGTGTTCTTCCTGATTAAGGAAACAGCTGCCTTAGTAAAATTACTCATATCCAGCAGTAATAAAGAGTATCTTTTAGCTCAATTCTTCTGTTAAGCCACAAGCATCTGCTTCCTCATTTTCTTTTTATTTAATCTTGTGTACCCAGCCCAAGTGCTGTAACAACAAATTTAAATAGCTGCCTTGTTTTATATCTTGCAAGCTTTCATGACTAAACAAAGCATAGCACTTTGCATATGAAACTTTCCTTTCAAGCAGGTGACCATTGAGAGGTGATTTGCAACACCATCTGTGTGAAAGTAGGGGGTGGGGTGGAAGAGCCTAATAAACTGCATGGTGAATCAATAATTACATCCTCAATGCAGCATAAAGTGCTTACAGAAGATTCATTCCTAGGTTGTAAATCTGACTGTATATTTTAATTCCAATACCATTAAGCGATTTAGAGTGATGCCTTCACTCTAAACTACACTCCTAGACCACGGTGGCAGTACAAAAAATGCTAAAATCACTGTGTACATAAAGGGAATTCTATTTTCTTTTTAATGGTAACTCAGCAGCAAATGGGGAGCTGTTTGTTTCAGCCAGTGTTATGTGGCACTTGCAAGTTTCCAGGCATTAATAGCAAGAGTTTTAAATGATGGTTATCAAATATACAGGTATAACAATGTGAACAGGATGACAAGGGTGTCTACTTTAATTCTTCTTCCATTCATTTTTTTTCTAACTTCATTTACTCACTTTAATATTTTACTCCAACACCAGAACAATACCTTAATGAAGTTACTCTCATCAGTTTGAATCGAAAAGGTCCTTGTGTTGGAAACTGTATC
>VYZT01074088.1:0-10452 GCA_013400735.1 Pomatostomus ruficeps | reverse complement strand
TCCTGCACAAGATCCAGGGAAAAACCTCCCCCTTGCTTTGCCCGTGGGCCCTCGGCTCAGGCAGTCTGAGCCTGGTGCCCCGGCGCTGCCTGGTACATCCTCAACACATGGGGTTCACACACCTGAAACAGCTTCTCCCCTAAATCTGTTTTCCCACCAAGCCCCTCAACCTGCAGAACTCTCTAATTCACGGCTCAGGGAGTTATTTGTTTTTTAAATTAAAGGTGTTTAATAGAGGTCTCCTCCCTACCGTGGTGGTGCACTCTTAATACAGGTTACAGAGTGCCTCTCCTGCTGTCATTGCCGAGTGTCTTTAAAAAGAATAAATTACAGCTTCAAATAAGCCAAGGAAAAGGAAAACAAAGGTCAAAGCATAATAAAAAGTGTGCCTAATGAACTGACAAATGGCTCAGGGCTTCTACTGTAACAGCTTGATTAAATATGTGTTTTCACATACCTGTACAGTGTCAGAGAAGGGATTATTGAAACGTTCATAAGTTAATTGACTTATCTTTATCTCACGCATAGCAACAGTTGATACAATAATTACAGAGAAAAAGTAGTTACTGATAAGGTTTTTTTTCTTTAATTTTTTTCTTTTTTTTTCTTGCAAAACCGACCCATATGGACCCAAAAGGGGATGACTGACAGTATAAATTAAAAAAGCCAACACTCTTCTGATCTAAATATATCATAACTGGATATTTTGGTAAAGCTGTAGTAAGGGAAACTCTAATGATAAAAGTAGGTAGAAAAGAAAACTCTTAAGAACTGGTATTAAAAAAAAAAAGGAAAAGGATAAAGAAGATAAGACTGAAACAGTTAAAACAACTGGTCTGTGTGATGCCAGCATTTAAAGATAGAAAACGCTCCACACAATTATAAACCTCTTCGTTTGACCCTAACCAGGCAAAAATTCAGAACAGATTTAAAAGGAAAATCTGAGACACGAAAATGCGTGGAAAACGCTAAAAAACACAACATGAGTTTCCCAGATGTACATTGCAAGTCTTGACTTGGTGTCTCGGGATTTTGTTCATCTGTTCTGTAACACCCCATCCTTTAGGGGGAAAAAAACTTTTAAAAAAGGCAGCGTCTCTAACTCACACTTCATTAAACCATTTGATACAGTGTCACCAGGGAAGTTATTATGTAAACTCCAGAGAACAAGGTGAACAGAGCAGCTGTGAAACCACCACGGTATCGGCTGCAAAGGAGATGAAAATGGATTAGACTGAAAAAACAAATCCTGGTCTGGAAGTGAAGTGTCAGTGGAGGTTGGCAAGGCTTGATCTTGGTAGTAAATTGGGGGTTTGTTTGTTTTTTTAATGTTGCCTAAAGAAAACATTTCCATTGAGAATTAAATACATTGAGAATTCAACAACAAGATGCAGCACCCACACCAGGAAAGGCTGGAATGTAACACAGGAAAATCGGAATGACTGAGGACTGAACGAATTAAATAATAATGAAATATGATAACACAAACCACGAACAACTAAAAGAATTTGGCTGTAAACTCTGAGTTTATCAGTCAGAAACAAAGACAATTACTTCAGCATCTGAGCCATATGTAGGCGCAAGCGGGACAGGAAAGAGACAAATATAATCCAGGCTATACATAGAGCACGCGAGGGATTTCTGTGTGCTCCATCACTCCAAAAGCAAACAAACATCTGCCTCCACCCCATCACACATTGCCTGTTTCGTGCCAGAAGAGGCCACTTTAATCTGGATGCTATTGCAGATAAATTCTGCACTGTGACGCTGCTCCCAGACCAGGCTAGGGGACATATCTGAGCTCTTACACTATGGTAAATCACGAGTATTTTCAATTAGATGACAACACCCAATTGCCTGGGGGCCAGACAGAGCTCAGTATAGTCACTCTTGATTTGCACTAGAAAACAGGCCAATTGTGTTGAAACATCTTCAGTGTGATTAGAAGCAGGCTCTTTATTTAGGGAAATAATTTAATTTTCAAAGCATTTGACAATTTTAATAGACATCATCTCGGAATAAGTCAGGGTGCGTAATATGCCTGGAGCAAGAAGAAAAAGGCTCATTAACTTTGAGAGAAGAGACAGATGGGCAATGTTGGGGTAGAGCTCTGACAGCTCCCAAATTATGCAAGCAGAGGAGCGAGGACGCCCCGCGCATGTGTGCAGGAGGCATTTCCATGGGAGCAAATTGCTCCGGCACAAAGTGTCATCTGTGACATCAACACATGAGTCAGGGAAAACGAAATGAAGGAGACAAAACATAATGGAAAATCCTTCAGCTTCCAGCACAATCCGAAAGGCGAAGGAGGTCTGTCAGAGCTGGTGTAATTTGGATTAACCTGCTTCTCTTTGTAAGCACACACGTGGAGTGAGGGTTTGGGACAATTCGGGTTCTAACCCAGCTGAAGCTGCAGCACAGGGAGCAGCCCTGAGGTGCTGAAAAGAGCAGGCAGGTGCTTGAGTGCATTTAACGAAATGTTTTGGAGCACTGAGAAGAAATGGGAATAGGAGAGGAGCTGTAGATAAAAGCGGCAATATAACAACGGAGAAAATATGAATGCTAAATGCTCACAAAACTGTAAAAGACAACTTCTGGTGTCAGTGACAGTCTGAGAAGGAAAACTTGCATTTAGGAAATGAAAAAAGGCTGATATTTAGAAATGACAGCATTCAAACAGGATCCAAAGCAGCCACTTCCTTTTTAAATTGAGTATTCTTCCTACATTTACCTAAAATGTGGGTGACTTCTGTCAGGTGCCTCAGCAGAGTTTGCCAGACAGGCCGTGGGTGCTGCTGTGGAGTGGTCAGAGACCCAAAGGGAGCTGTTCCTGTGTGAGCAGTGCGTGTCAGGGACCAGGCTCTCCTTCCAGGGGTCACATCAGCAGGGCTGCATCAAAGGGAGGGCATCAAACACAATTTTATTCAACCCTACTAAAGAAAAATAATGAAAGTATCATAGCAATTTATATATGAATCAGGCAGAGTCTGCATTTTAATGGCTGAAACAAAGACAGCTGAACTCTAATGGTGTCGATTTTCTCCCGCAAGTGATGACTAAATTGCTTCCACTTTGTCAGCAACGTAATATCGCTGTGAACAGCTCGGAGTTAAGGAAGTAACAAACCACCAATTGTCAAGTGGTGAAAAACAACACACATCCCCACCCACTGAAAGCACGTTTGAAAGAGAAACACTTCTGTTCCTCTGGTAACGAGAAGCCCTTCAGACGAGGGAAATGCTCCATCAGAAACAACAGGGCAAGTCCATCATTCCCGGCTTCTGATCTCTAACAACTTCAGTATCACCACAGACCAAAATAACCTGGGCGCTGGCACCACTGATTATAAGTGAATGAGAGTTTTCTGTGTCCAGTGAGTCCAGCAAAGTGTGTTTGGAGGCAACATCTGAAGTCTCTGAGCAAGGAGGGTGTCCCTTTCTTGCCAAAGTTCAAACACTGGATCAGTTTGAGGCAGAAATTGCTTTAGTTCATGAGTACAACTACAGCACACCGCAAGCACGGCACAGAGAGACATCAAATGAGGTTGGGGAGCTGGGGAATCAGCAGCAGAGAAATCTCTCTGGACACAGAGGCCATTAATTACCTCTCTGGCCAGTGTGGGGATGAGGACACCACCACCCCAGCCAGGCTGTGGCCGGGAGGCAGCTCTGCCAGTGCTGAGCTCCACTGAGGGCAGTTTGGGATTCCCAATGCACACACGCATTGTGGCAAATGGATACAACTTCTCTGCAGGCTGGACTAATTAATTATGCTGGCCTGCTGACCTAGGAGCAAACAGGAAAGCCAAGAAGCAAAAGCCCAGAGCCCTGATTCCTGTATTGTTCCCATTTTTTGCCCGTTTCCTGCCCACCCCAGATGAAGGGAGAACTTGTCCCCTCTATCAGCCAGCTTGGAACAGCTGCAGAAATGGGGCCTGGGTACATCTGTGCAATAACAAATGTACCTCTCGAGCTCTGTGATAGTAAATTGTATCTTACATTTTTATCATCTAAAACCACTACCAATACAAACAAATGATCATGGGAATGTCTAAGGACAAGGAACAATATTTTAAGCAACTTTAAACCAGGCAGTGTAACCGTTACAAACATGCTTTGATAAATAGTAGTAGTCTAAAATTGAAACAGTTGTGTTACTTCCATTAATTAACAGGCAATTATAGACTTCCCTGTGCAGGTGACCTAAAAAATATAATGTAATTTAAAAATTACACTGGCATTGTTTTCCTCTCACACACATCTGACCCTCAGGGAAGATTCGGATATAAAGGGCAAAAAAGCAGTCAACACATGGTTCAGTTCCCAGTTTTATCAAGCTAAAGCAGCCCAAATAGAAATTACAAGCAGTAACTACTCAGTGAGGCTGAAATCAGCTTCATGCCCGTGGGTCACCAGAAGGATGTCCCAGCCTGTTGATGTTGGGAATGAGTCTGTGGGGCTGAAATTGTGCCCTTCGGTCAAGGGGACACAGCACAACACCTGCTGCCACCACGCCTTGCTGTGTCCTTAACAGCTTGGAGGAAGAGCCACTGGACCATCACGTGGCTGATGTGTGAGGTGCACAGATTTGAACTCGTGCCTGCAGCTTCCAGGGCCTTTACTGAGCTGTCTCAGGAGCTCCCGAGAGTAAAAACAAATTCACTTCTCTGATATGTGCCCCTTAGTTACGGCTGAGGAAGGAGGGATGCAGAAACCTGTAACACAGGGCTGTGTGAACATCTGAACCTTACTGGGGGAAAATTCCTGTGTGGATGGTGACACAAACCCATGTGGAATGGGACACAAGCCAGGTTTCCAGTTACAGAGTTAAAGTTTCCATGAGATTGCCCGAGGCAGGACTAGGCCCTTGTGCTCTGCTCCAAATTACAACAGACCTCTCAATGTCTTCAAAATAGCATCTTACTCAAGCACTTGTTCTGCAAGTCTGAGCTGTCAGAAAACCAAGGAGTTTGGTACAGATACTGACACAGAACAGGATGAGGTTCTATGACAGAAAACCCCTTTGGGCAAGAACATCATTAATAAGTAGCGGATGCAAAACTGCTGGTGGTGATGTGCTACTGCACAACACAAGAGCTTCAAAGAAAGTAAGATCTGGCAAAACAGACACCTGAGCATTATTCCAGAGCACTACAAAACCTGGGAACACCCCTCATGGCACCAGAAAGGAGGACTGGATGAAGGCAAACACGTTCACCAAAGTGGGGGGCCCTTACCTGCTGTTAAAAACCTCAGGGATGGATCAGACAACCAGCAGTCAGTGAACATAGTGGGGAGAAATATCAATTTACAGCTTCTGAGCAAAACTGAGGGGTTTGAACCAGCTGCAGGCTCAGTGTTTATCTGTGGCTGTCAGAGCTGTTGAGGTGGAAGACGCTCGAAACCAAACACCTCTGAAACACTGGTGAGAGTCACCTATGCACAGCTGAAGCAAACCAAGAAATCCTTTAGCAGCAGTTTGTATCAATCAAAAATAAGCACGGGACACAGGAGGATCCTGTTAGAGTTGATGGCAAACACAAATTAAGGCACATGCCTTAAATCTCTGTCATTATTGCCAAGTTGTGAGGCTTCACATTTGCTGAAAAGCAAGGGATGGTGCAAATATTATTGGCATTTCATACACTGACCTAAGGCACAGAAATCTCAACAAATGCAGGGACCTGAGCCCCACAAAACCAGCAGACAACCCTGCCCTGGGCAGAGAAGAACTCTGAAAGCAAAGAAACATTAACTTAATCCTGCTTTCACTTCCCCAGCAAAGCTGTGTGGGAGGACAGACATTGTTCAAGCACAGAACCGAGGACGAAAGCCAAAAACACCAACTACCAAAACCTCGAGATTGTAACTTCATTGAGGATTCAGGAGGCATAACAATACCAAACAAAAGCTTTTCTCTTTGATGCTTCTATAGCATTAAATTCATTTAGAAAACTGAAGTAGATTGCACTTTGTGCTTTCCGGATAAAAGCACCATTGTAGTCGTTTGGATGCAGAAGGGCTTTATTCTGCCAGAAACCTCACGCTCGCGTTGCAGCGCGGGAGCCCTGAAGCACGAGAGCCAGCTCTGAATGAGATCAGCACTTCATTCAGAACCAGGGGTGCTGCTCTCCCACCCAGAGCCTGCCCCGAGCCCAGAGCCAGCAGGGAGAGAGATCTGCTGCTTCTGGTGGGACAAAACCTCGGCAGTAAAACGCTCCAGAGCTCGTGGGAAGGGTCACTCCTCACCCAGCTCCAGAAGAGATGTGAGGCTTCACAGCAACGGCGGGGAGTGCAATGGGGAGGGCAGGGTAGGAAAGGCTGGGAAAACAAGGCTCAGTTCTTGAGAACTGGAGCTGTTTTGGTGGCTTGCTTGTTAAAATAATGCACTTCTTTAAAAACATGTGAAGAAAGACCAAGGAAAAGCAAGAGCTCACATCAAAGCCAAATATTCCACCCTGCTTGCTCCCAGGAGAGGAGCAGAGATAACCCCTCACAGATCTGAGCCTCAGCACATAACAGGAAAAATACAGAATAAGCTTCCTTACAGGAATGACAGAAATACAGGACAAGGCTGAATTTCAATCATAAATTTATTTCTAAAAGATTATAAAGAATTCTTGTAAACAACTTAAAATACTTCTTGCTCCCACTTGCTACTATTTAATATCAAATGAATTCTTTTTACTTCCTTTCTTTTAAGCTGCAAAAGCACCGACCAGCTATGAGAGCTAACGGCGGTGTGAGTTATTCCATCCCTGCTTTCATATTACTTTGGGAAAAATGAAACTAGTCCACTACTGCAAACTGCCATAGGTTTTCCTCTCAAGTCTTTTAGTGTCTTGTGTCTTGGGTTTTTAAACCCCAGTGCTTTGGGACAGAAGGTCTCAGGGCTGCAGACAAAACAAGAAAAATACACCTCCTAGAGGCTTCAGAAACAGAAAGCAAAAAATATATATAAAAGCAGGGTGTGTTATCTTCTGAATTTTCTGATCTTGGGCACTTGACTCCTGTTTCTAAAAGTTATCTTAAGGCCAGTGACTTTGCACTCAACAACTTCAATCAGAGATTTTTAAAAAGCTCCACATCCAGAACACTATAAAAAATATATATATATATTTTCAAAGCACAACAGAAACCTTATATGGGCCAAAGTCCATCCAGCCTGAGTACACCCACAGGTTATCCCTCCTAAAAGAGGAGTGTGTTTGACTTTCACCAGCCTCTTGCCTACAGATGTTGTGTCAGCAGTCAGCTGAAGGTTTCCTTACCAGTGAGATCACCTCAGATTAGAAACACTTTGGAGAAGAAATTAATCTCTGCTGTCAGCACCACAACAGAAATTTAAGAAGCCAAACTAAAAATTATAGACAGACAGAATAAAGGCAACCCCCAGATCCTGACCTGTACTTTAGCACCACCAGTGCTGCGCTGACAAACACCAGCACTGCACTATCTTACCCCAACAGGCACCTCCCTGAGCACACTTCACCCAGAGGGGAACACCTGATTGCAGGATTATTTTTCTGACTCCTTTCTGAAGTCAGAAAATAGAGGTCCTCAATGATACAAACTGCATACAAATAGTGCATGAGCAAAGCTATAATCCTAAACAATTCTGGCAAGATAGGACTTGAAAGAATTTTAAAAACATTTTATTGCCTCTTTTTTGCTTAGATAACTGTTATTTAGAAGATCTCATTATCAACACAGGTAAAAAGAAGCACATTTTCTGCGATGTATCTGACACAGAGCCATCAAAAGCAAAGCCATACATCCCCTGTGTGCCTGGTGTGCTGATTTTTATGAGCTTTAGTCTGATTTTTGAGTAACCACAGCTGTGCACTTCACCATCTTCCTCTCTTCCTGCCATGCTTCAACGTGCCTCACTAGCAGAGCTGATACAGTGATAACAAAAACCCATCAGGGAATTCCTGAATTCTTCCATTCCTACTGCCAGGATACCCATTATTTTATGAGTTGGTGGTTTTTGGTTTTTTTTCCTTTGGTACTTTTGATGCTTTCCACAGAATAACAAGCTTTGCACTGGTCTTTGTGATCTAAGAACAGACCCTGCCTGCCCTACCAGAACACCTTGCCATGTAAAACTAAGATTTCTTACCAATTTATCACCAACCAGTTCAGGCTGGAAGGTAATAAGCTTTTCTGTACATGTATGTAAGTATATATGCACAAATATATATATATATATATAAACCATACAAGATTTTAATCTAAATCCACTTGTCATTAATAAATAACTCAGTGATAATTTTGTTTTCTAAAAAAAATCTGGGGGGCAAAAGGAAAAAAAAAGGAATGAGGATAACAATAGATTTCTGGGTTTGGGGCATTTTTCTTACCACAATCTTGGCTTCAAATCCCTGTTATCTGTGAAAGGACTTTTCCACCTGGAAAGGGGTTCGGGAAGAATTCATTGCTGAGCACCATTTTCCTATCTGACTTTAAAAAAGCATCTTCCACCCTTCCTTTTCCCAGTGACAGCTGTATCCTGGGGTAACACCAGGTTCTTTCCAAAACAAATGTGGCACAGCTGCTCTGATTTATCTTCACAGCTCATAGCTCAGAGTTACAGACAGAAAATACACTTAACAAGGGAACATTTCCACTGTGTGCTCCTGCATGCTGGAAGGGTTTCCTCAGTTGTAAGGAGGATCCTGCAAACTGCCTGAAAAGGTTGGAGCAGCACTACCAAGTGACTAAACTCACATTATGTTTCTCTACAAAATTTGGAGGATTATATCTAATTTTGGTGAGCTCTCCAGCTTCTGCAGCAGAAAGAGTTTCTTTTTGCCCTAGGCAAAGGAAAAGGCTCCTGCAAGTGCGAATAAACCAACAGAGAGTTGCAGGAAGGTTTGGCTGGGCTTTTTCTAAGAAATTACCTCATAAAATCCCTGCAGTACATGTCCCAGGTTCAGAAGATTCCATAAAACAAGAGTCAGTAAAGGAGCAGCTCTTGCACATAACTTTACTCTGGGCCCTGGCCAGCACCACTCCAGCAGATTTGCTCACCATATTTCCTTGCAAATGCTGAGATGGAAGGAAGGAAATAATTATTACTGTAGCTGTTTGGGAATAGTTCCACAAAACTTGTTTTGAGTTGAGATTTCTAGTTTATATAAGCCTTGAAACATTTGTACACATTCTGAGATTTCACTGAGAGAAGAAAACAGGGACGGGCTCCTGAGAAGCAGCTGTGGGCTAGGAGAGCTCTTTCCGTGCAGCACTGGTTGTGTTATTAGGCTTGCAGTGAAGGAGAGAGACCCCACGTTACTCTCTGGATCCAACAGCTTCTTCTATCACACCAAGATAAAAACGTGTGAACATCAACCACATGGAACACAAGTTCTTTGTTTTTCTTTCCCTAATGAACTGTGCGAAGAATGCAACATAATTATGCCTCCGAAAGAAACTACTGTGCTATCAGAGATACTAAAACAGCTCTGTTCTTTGGCTGGCACCCATCTCTGCAAATGCTGTCACAACAGACTCCAAACTGTCACTTCAGCAACTGCCCCTCACGGGAAAAACATATTTCTTCTAATTAGGCAAAATTCTAACTCCGCATCTGAAGAGTATAATTTGATCTTTTCTCTAGAAACTCATTAATCACTTGAGTTTAATTATTAACATTTGCATTAATAACTCAGTGAATTCACTACCCATTGTGTGAGTGCAGCTCCGGCTTTGGTGAGAGGATGCTCCATGGACATTCCCCTGGGGAGGAGGTGTGGGCCGTGTCCATCTCAGAAACTGCTTTGAATGTTACAGAGAGGTCGTTCCTGCCTCTGGGTCAGCTCATGGATGGCTTTGGGCAGGTTACCCTCATTCCCTTTCCTTTCTACATCCGTTTAAGACAGACAAGCCATGAACTTCTTCCATTTCTCCTCCTTCACTCCCTCCAGGCTTAATAAAGTGCCCAATACGAGGATGCCGAGGTCGTAACTGCAATAACTGCTAGAAAGGGTGGGAGGTATCCGTACTCAGCTCCTGATGCTGAGTCTGGTAACACGAAGTTCCCAGTATGAGAAAAAATAAGAAAATTCATGCCTAGGTCGTGTTTAATGCCAGTTATTCATGCTGGGGCTCCCGCAGGGCCCAGACCAGCAAGAACCTGCTGAAAGCCCTGGGTGTTCTGAGATAAAACCAAACTACGCTGATTCCTTGATGGAAGCCTTTCAGAGTAGTAAGAACCCATGATTTATTCAGTAAGAAAGAGGTTTTCAAGCACCATTGTAAACACTGAACACGCAGACAGATATTGCACCTGGCCTCAGTTATGAAATGAGGTGACTTACAAATCCAGGGCATGGTGGAGTGAGGCATAGCACAGGTTTTCAAATGCAGAAATGTATCATAGAAAGGTATTGCCTCACAAAAGCTCCAAAATTTGAATTTAAAAGGGGAAGGGACCTGGAGGTGCTGGTCAACA
>VYZT01074023.1:0-10823 GCA_013400735.1 Pomatostomus ruficeps | reverse complement strand
TTCATTTGCATCACTTGTCTTTCATGGGCTTTACTTATCTTTATCTTTGTTATTTCTTTTACAATTTATTTTTTCTTATTATATTTCAGCTATTAAACCACTCTTGTCTCAACCCACAGGTTTTCTCCCATTTTCCTGTTATAAATTCTCTTCCTCCAATCCTCCTGGGGCAGGGGAGTAAACAAGTGGCTGTGTGATGTTTAGTTGCTGGCTCGGGTTAATCCACGACATGCAGCTACCAGCCAGACCTTAATCTGCTGGAAGTCTAGATACAAGAAATTTACACCCTCATCCCATGAATCAAAATGGATACACTTTTTCTAGAACGCAGCTGGCGGAGGTTGCTGGCATGCAAAAGGTCTACCCTTGGCCAGCAGACAACCACATGAATGAACATGTCCTGGTTTTGACTAGCTCTGACAATAACCTGGGGGTGAGTCAGACTAGTAGGAAAGTGTATAAAATGAAGGCACTTGCAATGCCCCTGGGCCCATGCCTCATTCAGGCTCAGAGACCTGACATAAATCTTGTTCACTGTTTCATTCCAGTAGGAGCTTTGTAGCTTCTTTAAGTAAATACTATTTGATTATTACTTACTGTGTCTCCAAAACATTAAATTGTAGAAAAGCATCACATCTGCCAGAGGCATGGCTCCTGCTTTATGATTGTTTATACTCAATCCTCACCCAAATGAAGGCCATGGGGGCACTACTGAATATCTCTTACACGATAAGAATACAGATGAAAATCGTTTGGGCCATCAAAATAAATGACTCATATACTGAAGTGAGAGATTATGCTACCTTTTCTTTAGCAAATCCCAAGAAAGACATTTGATGGCTGATGTGCTGCTGCTCATGCCAGTGTTTTTTTCTGCAAGTTACATGTACAGCCTAATCTCATGTCAGTTTTCATGGTCCCAGCTGGCCAATTCATAAGGTTTGTGTACAACAGGATGTGTGAACTCCTCTGACATGATGAACTCTCCAGATACCCCAAATTGCATTGTACTTGGTTCAGATCTTTGCTGAACGTAGGGAAAGATGTCAGATTTACTCCCCCTAGAGTTAGTGCTCAGTAGTTTGTTTAATGGTAGAGGGATTTGCTAATACCAGTAGTCTTAAACACCTTTAAAACAGTGTCTTCTTCCTGATAAAACCAGAGTAATTCTGCTTACTGGTACTTAAGCCATAAAAGTCAACCCTAGTTGGTTTGTGTCTCTTCTACATCAGAAACAACTTTCACTAAACAGAGATGCACTTCGAGTTTTTCTTTTTGTGCACACAGAACAAGAGAAATAGCAGACTAGTTTCCCTGCAGATGTGTTTGTCCCCACTTAAAGTACCCTCAGTCTCTATCAATTAGGCCATTTCATTAAGGCCTGAGCTTAACCATATTCACCATTCCTCTACTGTGTTTACTTAGCTTTTTCAGTGGAAACAGGGAAACACACACAAGAATCATTATTGAGCAAATAAAATCTTATTTGAAAAGTAAACATCAAGAAAGAACAGTTCAGTCTCACTACTACTACAGTAATAAGGTCCCTCTTCACCCCCAATTCCTTTTTCCATCATATAGGAACACAGTGAGGAGCACAGCTCTAGGAAAGACATCTACTCTTACAGAATAAAGAAGAAGTCATACTGTGTTTGATATTTGCAGCACTGTTACAGCTCTTGGAATATGAATATTTGACACCATACTCTAGGTATCTGTGCATATACGTACAAACTTACTGTTAATAAAAATATAAATACATGTCAGAAATACATTTTACTACTTTACAAATATCTTTTATACTTGTGACATGTCCTTATTGTTTACTAGCACACAAGTCAGAAGTTACTGTGTCTGCTGTTGCCTGTGATAATTTACATCTCCTTAGGGATAAGGGTGCTAAGCTTTCTTCAAACCACTTATTCTTGGCACCAAAACTGAGCAATTACAGCTATGTCTCACACTTCATCTTTTAAGGATGTGGCATGTTTATTACTTGCAAGAGAAAAATGACTCCTCCAATGATGTTTTAAAATCATTGGGTTCAGACTAAACACAAAGTGCTGTCTATAAAAGACAAAGTTAAACTTGTATATAGCTTCTGTCTCTATGGTATATAATCACAAAAGCCCCAGGCAGAAAAGTATTCCTTTCTTGCTCTTAGCAATACAGAGGTACTACAGAAATTTCAGTTAACAGTTAGGTAAAGTTTCCACAAACATTTTGCTTCTGTACTAACAACTATTGGGTTTTGACCTAGAAATTATTATTTAAAATTCAGTTGCAAGTATATGGTGCAGTGGCAAATTGCAATCTTCAAAACTACAAGAGTAGCTAATGAGAGTTTGTTTGACACTTGCAACCTGTAAAATCATAGACTTAGTCCCGCATCGCCCATGCCCAACATGTAAATGCAAAAACCAGAGCAGGTTAGAAAAAGTCCTCAAAACAACTACATGCACAAGAGCAATTAGGAAATTGGTCTTCATCTGCAAAACAAAAAACGGAACACTGAATGCATAAAGCTGTCCAGTAAAATATATTCATTGCATCAAATGAAGGACATGATAATCACAAGTACTTCCCATAAATCTGAAAAGCAATGTAATAGAAAATAAACAGCCAATAAAATATGAACAATTTGGAAAGAAATAACTCAAGTGATTACTTCTGAGATGCAAAATTATACTGGTCTCATTAATCAGTTCAAAATGTTGTATTAACGAACAGAAATTACACTCTTGTAAGGCTTTTCCTTTACAAGGTAGTTACTTCTATACAGTCAATGTATCTGCTTTCTATATACTGAGTAAGAAAACTACAAAAGAAAGTATCTATAACTAAAAAAAAATTAAAGGGCCATACAGATTTGAGGGATTATAATAATGTGAAACCCACTCTTGAGGTTTTGTTTTCTTTTTTTTTCCTGCCAGTTCTTTATGTGATACATTGTAAATCTTAGTATATCCTTGGTAATTGACATTGTTCCATTGCACAGTATTTTATTGCACCACACATATAATAATGATGTACTGAACATATGAACATATGGTTCAGAAATATGATGGAGAAATTACTGGATTGATAAATCGATATTTATAATCACAAGTAAAATTCTCATAAATTTCTAAGATATGACAGGAGATGAAAAAAAATTGTGAGTTACTTTCCTTGTGCCATAAGAAAAGCAATTTAAGTATTCTCCTCCTTCCTTTTTGAAAAAAAAAATAAAGAAATAATAGCCTCTATGCAATGAAATTCCTTAAAAATGCAAACATCTGGAAAAGGATAAAACAAAGCACAATGGCAAATATGCAAACACAAGCACTCAGACATGTCAAATACATTTGCATGTCTGAGTGCTTGCAAGATATAGCATATAAGAGAACGATAAAATACTGAAAAAAGAATGGTGAAAGATGTTTAAAACAAAATTGAGAAACAAGACTGACAAGGGAAGGACAAAGGCACCCAAGAGGAACTTTTGTCCTATAACATAAAAGCAGCAGCTATCTTGTTTGTAAAATTTTCTTCAAAGAGCAATTCTGGATTTGGGTTTTTTTTTGGTTTAGGTTTTTTTTTTTTTTTCCCCCATTGACCACTATCCAGGGTGCCTCAGAACTTTACTGCCCATATTTTCTTTCCTTTAAAGTAGACTGGTCCCAACCACACTACTAGAGCATTGGGAGAGATCCTGGGATTGCTTCTCTCTGCCACAGACGTTCATCCACTGGGCATTACAAGGGCAGCTAATCCTTGTGACCACTGGAGCCCTCTGGAGAGCACCAGCAGAGCCGGGGGCTGCTTTGCAGGGCACTTGCTGAGGGCACCGTGCCCCGCAGCGGGAGGGAAGAGGAAGGCATGTCAAGCCCCTCAGACACTGCTGGACAATCAGCTGGGGTGCTGGGAGGGAACTTCTGAATTTATTGCTGGACAAAATTAACTACTGAGCTTTCTCTGAGGACACACATTCCTTCAGGGGTGGAAAATGCTCTTAGGTGTGATCTCACTTGCGCGTGATGTGAGAGTCACCAAGGCAGTGTGTGTGTCCAGACCGGTTATTCTTTTTTGTAAAAACTTCCATACTGTAGGTAAAATGCTGTGTGTTTTTTCCAGCACTTTTAAACTCTTTTATCCTTTGTCCAACAGTTAATCATTCATCTCACATGCAGATACAACTATGTCACTGTCACTACAGTCATACCCCGATGCCACTCTAATATTCATGATCCTTTCACTTACGCAAAAAGCATTCTTATATACAGTGCTGCTGCTGAAGTCTTGCTTGCCAACTGCCTCTCACCTCTGGAACAAAAATACTTTTTCTAATGGGATGAAGTGAGTATGAAACACTGCAGAGAACACAGTTCCTACTATTGCTTTCAGTAATTAATTTATATCATTAATTTCCTCATAGAAATCTGCAATTCCAAACTTGACATTTATCTCTTAAACATATGAATTTTAAAATATAATCTAATAATATTAACAACATTTGGGGGGAGTGAGATCTTTCTTTCTAGAATAGATTAATTTCTGTACCAATTGTTAGCTTCAGCTAGTAAAATGTAGCCATTTGCACAATATTGAGCATTAAGAGAAGGTAAACAAAACTGTATAAAGTGGAAATAAAAAAGACGGAAACAATGCTTGGAAAAAAGCACAAATCCAGATGTTAACTTTCAAAGAGCAAGTATAAAGAGCCACATCATATCAAACTCATATATTAAAGACTCTGACATTTCAGGTCAAGTTGGAGCATCTCACCAAGAAGTCTGAAAACAGCTACTCTCTATAGGAAAAATGGTCACATTTGGGGACATTAGTGCCATTACCAGTACCAACATCTCCTTCATTTCTGCTTTTAATCCTCTTGTAAAGCTATTAAGGTATCTAGGAACATCTCAGTTCCCTGGGGCAGACAAGTAGCGTAGCACCCAAAAAGTTAAGATTATTCTGCCCTGTTAAAACCACATGAGATTGACATTTTTCTGTATTTTTTGGCCTCTCTCCAGCTGCAAATTCTCCCAACAGCCAAAGCAGCCATCAAGAGGAAAGACTGAATGGTTTTTCTTGATCAATTTTCATCTCTTTTAATAGCTTTCCTGCCACAAGAGGGTAAGAAGGATCAGAAGCAGGCAGGATGTTAGTTTTCATCCCCAATTATAAAGGAACTACACTTTTAAGTATTCATGATTGTGTTTTTGCTGACCCTTCTACAGATGGCTGGACTATTCTCAGAACAGAAAAGCAGGGTTAAAGAAAATTCTAGATAACAAGTGTTGTAATATGGATTAGAGGCAAAAGTATTTTTTTTTGTTTCAAAAAACATACACGTTGTGTAGCATTCCATCCCTTTAATGTGAAGACACTAATATTAAAAAAGAAATATGACATGGTTATTTTAATTATGTAGAACTGTAATTGGCATTTATTGCATCGGGCTTCAGAGGGATAGGAACATGGGATGGAAAGCTGATTTTTTCATTAAATAGCTGCCCCAAGGCAGACACATTTTGAACAAAGCACCTTTTCATGAGATATACCTGTCCCATGGAGAGAACAACAAAGGGAATGAGGAAGGGGATGTAGGAAACCTGAACAAGGAGAGAATGATATGAAAAGAGTCCATTAAAAAAGAGAAAAAAAGGATGAAAGAGAAAGCAGTAACTAGGATGGAGTGGCATGGTATGGTCTAATAAAGGTTAAATGACTTAATCAATAAGAAAAAGATGCTTTCAAAGAAGAAGGGCAAAAAGAGGGAAAGGAGGAAATTAAAAGAGCACACTTAAAGGATAAGAAGGATTAAAACTAAGATGGAACAAGAGAAAAAACCCCAATACCCAACCTCTCCAAAGAATGAGAGGGAAAAGATAGGAAAAAAAATTCACATCCATGCATACAGATCACTTCAGGGAGTAAAAGGCTCATGCCTATTTGCATCTGTTGTATTGTAGATTGAGTATATGGCATTCCTCAGCACTTTTGACTGCTTAAGGAGCATTAAACAGATGAGTCATGAAGGATGAAGTTAAGGGCAGAGGAGTCCAGGACAACCTCTACTTTCTCATCTACACCCATTTCTTTCCTGCTTTGTGTCAAGGTGGCTACCAGCAGTTTGGATCAGAAAGAGCTTGAAAAGAACATCTCCCTGCCTTTTTTTCCAAGATGATACGTGGTGTTAGAAAAAATTGTCCCCTAATCAGTTGCATATGCTTCTAGTAGAATGGGGGACACATGTCTGCTCCTCAGTAAGACACCTGAACAACATCAGAAATTGATAGGCAGTTCAGATGAGCAGTCTCCATTATTCATACCTTTACTTTTCCACTGATATTCCACAGCAGCAGTGGAAACCTTTATTCCTTCCATGGCAAACAACAAGTACAAGTACACCAAGAGAAAGGGATCTAGTTTTCTAGTGCATTCTGTGGACTCAAATCAGAGGCTTTGCTGCATCACCACTTTGCTTCGCTCAGATCTCACAGTCACTATTAACAGACAGCTATGGCAAGGGGCAACCTCCATTCCTTCTTAGATTCAGTGTCATGGAAACTCCACACCATGGAGCACTGGAGTGGACTGTCAGCCCACAAAGCAACAGAGCTTTGTACTTGGAGACAGAAATCATGGCAAAGGAGCTGTCTGGTACTTATGACAGCAGAGAGTATGTTTCTGAGTGGTGGAAATACTGCATCTGCTACCATTTTTTCCCTTGCTACTGAATATCTCCAAAAGAACCAAACAGCACTAGAGCAGCCCTGATGCAGCAGTGAAAGGGCACTGCATCTCGAGGTGCCTGTACGTCATACCTCTTAGCAGGTTTTCCCAAAGGCCGTCTGCAAATGCCACTGAATTGTTCAAGTGTTTGTAACCACAGGAATATGCTTTCCACATTTCTTTAAATGTATTTTCCATTCTGTTGTAATCATGGGAGGGCAGTAACAGGAAACAGAAACATATGCATATATTAACTACAACTTAATTCTGCCAGGACATAAGACATTATTTACACTTGTGCAAGTTGAGAGTCACTAATCATCATCACTAAGATGAAAGGTTAGTGCATTGTTTATAGACTATTTAGTATTCACATTTGATTATTTCAGGATTAGTGTCACAGAAAAAATATATATACCACTAACTGTGCACAAACCCCCCAAACAATCTTTTAATCATTCTCTTGATTTTCTTTCTGCCTTTAAATTTCTTGAACTTTTTGTAGAAGCAGTATCCTATCCATCACTCAAAAATACATAAATACGTAGTAGTTTAAGATTCCAGCTGCAAAATATATAGTCACTGTCTGTTCCTAAGATATGACAGAATAGATTAAATCTGGGGCAGCATGCCATACAAGAACATCAACATTGCTAAAGCATGCATGAAGGATATGGAAGCTTCTCCAACTTTCCTAACACAGAACTATTACTACATGGTACTCAAGAGATATGTGGTTTAAATGCCTAAGTGTAAGCATTTCATTCTTTACTAGTTTGAATTTGAACTCTCAAATTTTATATACACAAAGGGGGAAAAAAGTCTGGTTGGTTGTGGCCATGATTATAGGAAGTTACTACATGATAATGAAGCAAAGCTACACCCAAAGCTCAAGACTGTTTCAAAAGAACTTCCAGATATATTTATTTAATGGAAATTTAATTTATTTAATGACTCAGAAATGTTGATCTGAGTATTACTAATGATAAAGCAACCTGATGAATCTGGGCAGGCTGTACTGTTTTACTAGGCTGTTATTCTGCTGGTCTTTCTCTACAAAACCAGTGGTTTTAAACGTCTAGCTAACAGTATAAATCTCTGTAACAGGGGAAGGAAGAATTTCCCTTTCAGGCTCAAAACAATGCAAGTACACCCTCTGATTCCTCCACCCTGCCTAGGAATGTCCCTCAGGGCCTCCTGTCCCAGAAGGCTTGCAAAGCAGTTTAATCTGGAGAGCTTTCTGGAAGCTAGAAAGTAGTTTTAAAAATATCTAACCCATCCTCCATCTGTGCCTTCCTGCTTACCGGCTTAGGTACACAACAGTAGCCAGAATTCACTACAATTAGGAGAGACAACAAAGACTTTTAAATGGGAGACTAGAAAAAAATAGGAAATAATTCAACTTGAGTGAGGAGGAGATCCATACACGATGCTGTGGTGCATTCTGATGCCAATTATTTTGAGTTATTCATACAAAACTATAAACAAACGGAAAAATATTCCACATTACACACCACTGATTAAAGACCTTGAGGAAGTAGATCAGGAAGGACATCTGAAGAAAAATACTGCAGTGAATTTTGGAATTTTGAGAATCATTCATTATAAGGCATAAGTAACAACTTTATACTGCATCGCTTGAAAAATGCACGAAAAAGACTTGGAAAAGACCTATTGTTTTTGAATTAGCCAGGTAAATATGCCAAAATTCCTGCATACATGAAGACGCATTAAGACCCAAAGTACTTGGAAATTGAAAATTGTTTCTATTGGTGGATACATTTTTTCTGAGCATTACTCATATTCTCATGTCAACAAGATTAAAACACTGAAGTGCTTCTTTCTAATTTTTCAGTACCAATAAAAATAAACAGATCTTTGGATATGTATCGGATATTCATAACAAACAACTCCTTTACTAATATACTGCTGCTTTAAGAAACTGTATCTTTCAGCTTTTTCATTTCTTTAATCCCCATCTAAAGTTCCTGCTGGCAAATCAGCAGCATGTCGGAAAGGGGTGAAGAACATGAAGATAGATAAGTGTGAATTTCATCAAGTCAGTCACTCCCTCTATGTTATATATTCTTGGCCAGTAAAACAATGGAAGTACTTAGCTCCAAAACCCCATGTTGAGCATCTCACCCCAGTAGCAATTACAGGAAGAGTCCAGCTGTAAAAACCTGATGGAGATGCTGTGCAGATTCAAAGAATCAAAAGTGCAATTCATTAGAAGTGCTTCACTTGCTTTCTGAAGCAATTTCGAGGCTGGTGTACACAGAGATAGGGGTGCAAGGTCACAACTATCCTTGCCTTTTCACCACTCAGCAGAGGACAAGCTACCAGAAAGTAACCCAGAGACTCAAGAAATACCACAGACAGTATTTTCTGAAAACACTGTAGGACGCCACTGAGGAGAAAGAAGAATTCAACAAAAACCTCCTGTGGTCTTTGCATTTAGGAATGAACAGATAAACAAGCACCCTTACACCAACTACTAGCAACAAAATCAAGGGAAAGCTTTACTCTTCTTTGAACCTTTCTGAATGACCTAAAAGACTCAACCAGCAGCAGCTGATATTTTGTACTCAGTGATAGCCAAGCCAGCCTCCTGTATATTCAGATATAACATGCTTTATTACAAATAAATTCCATTGTATGCTGTTTGAATAGCTACTGCAGTGTTAAATTGAAGCTTCAAGAAATGCATACTAAATAATATTTAAGACACTATTTCATGTGGAGTCTCCAGATTATGGCAATAATGGGATAAGTTTACTGCTGATTACTGCAAAACAGAGTACCTTTCAACACAAAGATGAGTTGGACTGATGGCAAAATTTACAGTAACTGACTTCCTTTTAATTTCCAAGTATCCTGGAACTAGAGCATTTCCAAATTGAGGACTTTGTTTTGTTTGGTTTTTTAAAATGACAACAAAGTATCCTGTTACATAAACAGAACACTGTTATGTGTTCTTTGACACTGTATCTTGCTGCTAACTGTTATGGGATTTATCTTCAAGAGAAGAATAGCAATAAAGAAGCAAATTAATTCTGTTTTCTGTAACTGTAGCAGGGATACTAGTGTAAACATACAGAATTCCCATGGAGAGAATATTTTTAGTCTTTTGGCAATTCAGCAGATAGAAACATCCTTCCATTTTTTCTTCCCCCCCACCCCGCCTTCTGGCTCAGAGAATGTATCTCGTACCTATGAATTCTAACGATTAAAATAATTCTACCAATTACTTTGCTGCATTCCAGTATGCATAGTGAAGTATGTAATGCAATAAACTATGCCTGAATGGTCTGTTTACCCCACAGCAAGTTACAAGGAAAACTCCTTCCCCTTAAAGGACTTGTCTCTTTGGAGCGTGCAGGCTGGCAAAAAGCCAAAGGAAGCTGGTGCTTAAGCAACCAAGACTGAGCAGTGCCTGTGTGCATTGCAATCTCAGCCAACCGCAGTAAATGTTATTGGAGTTTTTGTGCTGTAAAATTGCTGCTTTCATGCCCACTGCATCTGACAATAGGAATCCTTGGCCTTGCATGAGAAAGGAAGGCTGATGTGCCTTCTAGTCAGATCTCTGCATCCTTAAAAAGCAGGGTTACTACTCCTGTGTACTCCTAATGGGTTAGTGACAAATAAATTCATGTCAATGCTACGTCAGACACAGAAATACACAGAAATGGAGAAATCTTTTGTGTACGAGAGAGAAGAGCAGAAAAATCACACTAAAAGCACACTCCTTAAGCTATTAAAATTATTGATAATATTTAAAAAGATAAAGGATATTAAAGGTGACAAATATTTAGCCTTTCACTTTTCAAAGCAACTGTGAGATAAGCTGTTTTCCTATGCACTTTTTTTTTTTTTTTTTGCTTAGTGACTCATGCACAAAATCCTTGGCATTTCTCATACAAAAGCCTGCAACAAGCATCTGCCAGCAGAATTTGCAAGAGTCCTGTTTACTTTCAGCGAGCAGCAAGTCTAAAGCACTGAAACATGATCCTCCAACTTATAGCTACTCACAAAAGAGTTCAAACGGAAACCAAAAGGTAATGAGAAGACAAATCAGAATTTTTTTTTCTTTTGTCAAATGA
>VYZT01074002.1:0-17463 GCA_013400735.1 Pomatostomus ruficeps | reverse complement strand
TTCTTCTGATGGCAGTTATTTGCAGTTGTAGAAAAGGAAAAACTCTCTTGTGTTCTGTGAAAGAGAACACACTGGGCATTTCACTCTTTTGAATGTTGGTCCAAATGTTTGCTCTTACATTGAATATAAAAGATAAAGCCCTCCCCCTACCCAGTTGTAACAGTTATTAGAAATAACATTCCATTCATGATCAGGGTTGAAATAGTGAAATAGTGTGTTTCCACATGCATAACTTTTCTGCTCTATACAGCAGTAAAACCTTCCCACTCAGAAGAAATAAAGTTAATCTGTTCTCACAGCCATCTTCAGATTCATGTTCTGCTTCCAAAAATTTTAAACTAAGCTTCTGGGAAACTCAGTTCCCTAAAACCTTGTTTGAAATTATTATTTAGGAAGGAAGGTTATCAGTTTATGAAGGGGATGTTAGGAATTGCAAAGTAATCATCTGGGATTTGAAAGAACTTGTCAGAATTCTGTTGTTTTGAAGGACATTTGCAGTTTTAGCAGAAGAAAGATTATTAGAAGTGTTGTTCATTCTCATAATTGCTTTTTTGCAAACACTATATTTTCTATGTTTTCTGGAAGCTTGGGAACAGGTCTGCCATACAGTTGTTTGTCATGCATCTGTTTCTGTTTCTAATGTGCATTTCAATTAGATTAAAGTAGCTATACAATGCTGATCCTTTCAAAATATAGAGCATACCATGAGCGAAATAATCCTGTTTACAGATTGTAAAGGGAAAACAAATTATATACCATATTGTGAAATATCTCCATCTTTACTTGTCTATTTAAAATAACACCAGGCATATTTGTGAGTGCTCTCATTCTAGGCTTCCCCTTCCTCCCCAAACTAGCTTTGCCACAGAGAAAATCATGTGGACAGAACTCTTGGTTTACCAGGAGCAGCCTGCTGGTTTCCACACACAGATCTCATGAGCCAGCTCAGAAAATGGTCATTTTTTACAATTCCTTGCTGATCTTTATTCTGTGTCATAAGGAGGCCAAGTAGGTATTATAGTTGGACTCTTTGGTAAGGTTTTATTCTTTCCCTTTTCAGTACTCTGACCTTTAACAACAATTTGTACATAAATAGTTGAAATTTTAGTGAGAATAGGATTGATTTGCTGTGATTAAAACATTCTTAAATTTCATTGGTAATGGTACCTTCTCAGTAGTATAAAGCACAGGAAAAGCACATGCAACAATTACTCTGTATGTGGACTGTCCCATTGCTGAATTTTGCTGGGCTAACAGAAGCCCTTAAGTGAATTAGAATCATGGACTAGTTATTTTATTTCCTAAGAAATCTCTCCAGTATGCAAATAACTGCAAAACAGCTCATGGTTTCTCTCTGAAGGGTGGTATTCTGATTGCCCTACTTTCTGGCCTTTTTGAGTAATCTGGTTTTGAGTCTAACTCTCAGTGATGTTTCACCAAGGACAAACTGACTGCCTTTAATGAGAAGAAAATTTTGACGGTTACTAGTAGTATTGCATTCAAGAATCTGTAGTGTTTCTGTTGGCATTAACTTCCCAGAAAGGAACTGCAAAATGATAGTTTTCATGCAAAAGTTTTCAAGTGCAAGTAGTTTTCCATTTTTAATCTTTCATTTCCAATCTTGTTCATTACACACTCTCATACTTGCTCTAGTCTCCACCCAAGCAGAGTCCACTGCATAGCACTGGGAAGGAATGTTTGAAACAAGAGATGCATTGCTTAGTCAGGTGGCTTGGCAGTGAAAATTTCAAGTCCACAGCTCTGGTGAGGAGTAGCAGTGGATATGCCAAAACTATCTGTCAGATCCTTTGAGCTTTGTGAAGTTTCTGAGCTCTGAATCATAGTTACTCGACCTGCCAGAAATATTGTGACCACAGACCATCTAGCAAAATCGTTCTTTTTTTGTGTGTGTGTTCAGATCAGATACCTCTTATTCTAGTACATTTTTTAGCCAATATGTGACCAAATGCTCATCTATATTTTGGGAAGTATGAAAAAAAAATTGATGAAAAAACATGGTTCTTTTTCCCCCCTTGGAAATAGTTTCTGAAAATGAAAAGGCACATTTTAATTTTGTCAGTCAGAGTGGAAGTCAGCATCTGTAGGGTTATGAGGCAAGTTGGGATTTAAGTGGTGACTTTAAAGAAGGCAGAAGAAACCTTCCAAACACCATGAGGTGTTAATGCCTCATGGGAGATTGGCTATCTTCTGTGCAATACCATCCAATTGGTGTCAAATTCCTCATATCATGGATATGTGTGGATAGAGCTTGCAAATCTGCCATTTTTCAACCCAAGTTATATTACATATTTCAGGATTCTGCTGACTTGGGCCATACAGGTTTTTAGTTGGAAAAAACATTAACTGTTGTAAACTACCAAGCAGATTCTAGTATCTTGAGTATGATAATGCCTATACATCTCTCTTGGCAGTTTTGGCATTCATTACTTGAGACAGATTTTCAGATCAAAGGGAAGTCAATCATCAGCACTGCTTATTTTTAATGCCTTATAATTGTAGTCAGCATGCTAGAGAGGCTCCAAATAGGCTTGTACCCTTTACCTCAGTGGCAATATTTTTGTGTTTGGGTAAAGCGTTTTTAGCACTGCTGGCTCTCACCACCTTTTGTATTCTTTTGGTGGTGTCTGGGCTGGCGCTTAATCATTGTAGATGCTGAATATTTTAAATTTATACTTGATACAGTAAAAAATACAGTAGGAGAGCATAATGGATATAACCATTCAAAAAATGGTTGCTTGCCAGATGAAGTAAGGCCAAGTTTGCTATCAAACTTGTGACAAGAATAGTGTTTTCATTTAAGCAGTGAGGAGGTCGCTTACTGTTGTTGCCCATGACATGCTCAAAGCAGGAAACAGTAATGTACATGTGGCTGTGGACATTTATAAACTTTTTAAAGTGGCAGAATAAAAAGCAAACAGAATTGAAAAGGGACATGTAATTTATATCCCTCAGACATGCTTATTTGCTGAAGTTTGTAATAGCAGCTTTCTAAGCTCTGGAATTCATTGAATTTCTAAACTTACAGTTTATCTGTAATGGAGTCCGCAGAGACTCTGTCTCAGCAAAAACATTAATTGCATCACAGCCACTAAATAAGAAAACAGCAACTCTTATGGAGTCCTACACTTGCATATTTAGTGCTCTGACTTCTCAGATTCACTAACATCCACTTTCCTAATGTATTGAGGAAGTTTTAATTCACTGTTGAGAATGCTAGAACTCCATAGAAGTACAAAGTCTGTAAGTTCCTACTTCCTATTCCACATACTTTTCTTCTACTTCTTCCCAATTATATGTTTATTGACTATTTTTAAACTGGATTTCTGTATGTGACTATCAGAGGCACTTATTTTACTCTCTGCTGAGGTAGGATATTTTCCTGAAAGCCTCTCTGTTAATGTGAGTGGAGACAACTGATTGGAAAGGATCTGGCAGAATTGTTCCAGGGTGAAAAGCAAATATTTTCCAAAATCCAAATTTATTTTACCGACATTATAAAATAAAAAATAGAGGAAAAAAAAAGAAGAAAAATGTAGGAAATGTTTTCGCTTCTAGTTTTGAGGAATTTTCATGTCCTAGCCTTTAGTATGCAGTTGTAAGTAACATAAAATTGCTTTGAGTAATACAAGTCTTTAGAATATACTTTTCTGTGTAAAAACCAACCAAACAATAAAATTAGAGTGTAATTTTGAAATCCTGAACTAAAGAGTGACAAAGATGATGATGAAAAGTCTAATGATTCTGAATTATTTGTAGAAATATTGTTACTGAGAGTTATGCTGTCAACTCAATGGAACTATTTTTATTATTATAGAGATACTCAAAATATTGGGCTGACAGGGCACTTTGATCTCAGTTCTCTTTGTTTTATGCGCCTAAATAGCAATTGGCAACTACTGACATTGTGTATAAATTACAAATACAGAATAAAGAATGCTTGCAAGTTTTCTTCAGAATGGTTCTAAATTAAAACTTGAAATACAATAATAGCACCTACTGAAGTTCAGCAGAACTCTTGCTTTTTGTACATCTGGGAATGTATTGGTATGTTTTCCCAGTCCTCTCTTTGATTTTTTTCTGGTTGTGTAGGTAAGATTTTTCCTTATTTCTACTCTGCTGTAGTCATCTAGTGACAAGCACAATATTAACATACATATGATTTTTCATATTCAAGAGGAAACTTCTACTAAGTTCTCTGCTAGGAATATAGCAAGCAGGCAAATCCAGCAATTTGTACTGTAAAGTTTGGGGGCCCAATTCAGAACGTGGGTTAAATGTTGATAAGGACATATGAAGCTCAAAGCAGCCATTTCTGTTTATTCTTATGACTTCTTCCTCCTTTCTCTCTCAGTTTTACTGATGAAGGGGGTATAATGAGCCTTTCCATAGCCTCTCTGCTCTTATGGAAGAGTAGGCAGCAATTTGCTGAGGGGATGCAAAGCTGTCAAGCAATTACTTATGCTGCTTGTGCTCAGGGCATCACCCTTCCAGAAAGAAATACAGATTGACATCACTAGGTGAACCCAGTCAACATACTAAAGGTTGTGGGCTATATTTTAAAGGGCTTTATTAAAAATTCCAGGTTTGAGGACATCCAGTCTCCAGAAAACTTATTCTAGTGACTCCAGCTTGATCTCTCCTCTTTGCTTTTGTCTTCTGGCAGATCCTGATGAAGTATAATTCAACACTACACACCCACACTAGGTCCAAATGGCAGATAAGTTTAACATCATTCCTTTCACTCCCATTTGGGTTGAAGTTTAGGCACCAAACATGCACCTACATATTACTCTGTCTGCTGCGCAGTACTAGATTCTTCATGCTGCCAGGAACAGCGGCAGCTGCTGCTTATGCTAAAGCCTAAGCCTCTTCCCGCTAGACAAAGAACAGGAGAGTGTTCTCTTAGGTTACCCCTTTTGTAAAGAAAAAGTTCATATTTTTCCTTTTCATAATATGTTGCAGTCTCAAACATCTTTGTTGCTGATGTGTTCTGTACAGGGTTGGAATTTTAGCGACCCTCAAATATAAGAGCCCTATTTTCCTGCCTGTCTCCCAACTTTCCTCAGTTCCTAGCTTCTTTTCAATAAACTGCTCTGCAGTCTCGAGTCCTCTTTGGGATGAGCATGACAGTACCTCCGGCATCACTCATATGTTGTTGGGCTAAGAACTTGTTCCGGCAGTGCTTGCCCAGAGATGGAGCCCTAAGCCAGGTTCTCGGTGCCAGATGACATTTTGCCTGTCAAATATGATCCTACAGGAGTAATAAAAACTTTTAGAGGAATTGCAGTTTTTCTGCATTAAGAACTGCTTGATAGAGTCTTTGCCACAAAAAGTGCCCTAGAGGTTTCTCCAGACTAAGGGGAAAACCTAGGATTTTTCTCCCCAGAGGCAGCAAGAGCTTTGTGTTTTGAAGTGTAAATGCCGAAGAACAAGGACAAACTAGATACACAGTGGTAATAAGACTACTGTGCACCCAGTGAGCTTTCAAATTGGTTATTTATGTGTGCAGTACCCTTCTAATAGACATACTCCTTCATCTCCTTGCTGTGCATATGCAGGGACAGTAGCTCTGCAGGCAAAAAAGTAAGCGTGCAAGTCACTCATGAAGCTTTATAAATGAGCTCTTCTGTAATGTTGTGACTGACAGGGCAGCATTATTTTTCTGATAGTTGTTGATGTCATGGAGTGGCAGTTGTTCACTGCTCTGTTATTTAACATTATAATTGAATAAAATAGCTTCCTGTTTTGTGCCTCCAACAAGATGAGATGTTTATCCACAGAAAATTGTGAATTACTGGAAGGTTTGTTTAATAATGAAATAAGATTTACAGCCTGGCTAATGCTGACTCCACTGTGTATGTGCATGTGTATATCAGATTTACTGTACTCTTGTTGACAAGGCTAAGGATCAGTTTACTCTTTTTCTTTTTCTTTTCATAAACTCATGCAGTGAGTGATCATATCAAGTAGCTCCTGACCTATTCCTCCACCACTGAAAATAACAATAAGAGATTCATTGATAAACATCACTGAAATTGATGGACATTTCAGATTTATATTCAATGCAGTGTGTTCCATAGCTGAATTCACAGAAGACAACTCCATCAGGAAAGCATATATGTCAAAAGGAGAAAAATAATTGTTATTGTTGTTGAGGTTAACTGAAGAAAACAATTAATACTTATTCTTGTAATGGAGCAAATGCAGTCTCTCTGGGAATACAGTGATGAGCTCTGTGCACACCACCCCACTCTGTCCTCTGGAAAGGCTCTTGCCCACCTCTTAATTCCTGTTCCTTGTTTCCTTGATACAGGACAGTGGGAACAGAAATAGTGACAGTAATTTTTTGGAGGAGCAGAGAAGGGTGCTGGAGATTTATACGGGTTCAAAGAAAGACTGAATGCTTGGAAGGAAAAATCATGTTGAGCATCAGCATGTAATGAGGAGCCACATCCTGCTCAGAAAGACCTTGAGGTTGAAATTATTAAGGGCTAAGCAATCCACAGGAGGAAGAATTGTATATGCTTGCCTTTTTCTCTTCTCTAAACATCTCCTAATAACCAGTGCAGGAGATAGCATATTGGACTAAATGGATTTTTTATCTGACCAACTATGACCATTCTTATGCTTTATGAAATGGGAAGGTCTGAGATCGCCTTTGTACCTCCATTAAATTAACCCCTGTTCTATATCATAATGTGAAAGGGAATGGAGATGATGAATAGATAGAGTTGATTTGGACTGGCTTTTAAGTTATGTATAGAACTTACACTTCAAACATGACTTGTGATGTAAATGAAGCATAACCAAATACATAACTGTGACAAATTGGTATTAAACAGTCCTTGTGCAAAGTGGTGGGAGTGAAATGTGTCCTTGCCTTTTTATCAGTTAATTTAGAAAAGTCTCTATAATATTTTATACTACAGGAGTTTCTGTGAGTCAGCACTGTACACCACCTTTTGTCTGATTCATGGTGTTCCTCTCCCAAAACTGCCTGCTGTTTTTGCCACCAGTAGAGTGGAATTGTGGAAAGAATGTAACTAACTTAGTTTATAATGTTTGCTTATGCAGTATATTATTTTCATTAAAGTTGTCTTTTAATATAGGAAAATAAAGCACATGCACTATTGAAGCCAAAAGTTAAGGAAAACAGCATGATAACTCAAAATTGATCTTGAACCTGCCATTCTCTGGTCTGCAGTACTGCCTCTTGCAAGTGACCATGTTCAAACAGATTGGATTGCTAAAGGTGTGAGGTGGTATTTTCAAGGTCTGGGCTGATGGTATCCAGCCCAACGAGATTAAAGCAACCTTTATCATCCAGGATTTTGGTAGACAATCTTTAAAAGTGGGTGTTACGACAGCCTGCATTTGCACAGCAAGAAGTTTCAGTCTCACTCATCCCACTCAACTCATTCACTTCCAATCTCCTCCTTTTAGAAGGAACAGTTACTCATCTTGCTGCTCTCAGAGATGCTCTGTCAACAGGCAGCCCACTCAAAATGTTCATTTAACCTGAGTGCCTGCTACCTTGGAGTTTTCAGGCATCAGTGTCTGTCTGCATGCATGGACCTCTCCAATTTCTATTCCTTAAAGCAGAACAAACAAAGTGGCCCCAACACGTGCCTTGTTCTTTTGTTGTGATTAATTGGACTCTTTATTACCAGGAATGGTTTTTGCCTCATGCAGTCAGTGTGTCTCAAAATAGCCAAAGGTGTTGTAAGTTGTAAGGTTAATTGCCTTTCCCTTGTTTTTGCCTGGTCCCTAAGTAGGTCCTTTCAGTAGGTCTGAAGTTCCATGTGGCTGTATAGTTGCAGGACTGTGCCACACTACTGCTGTTAGAGCTGAAGCCCACCACTATGGGTTACTGACTAGTAAAATATGTTTCAGGTAGCTGAAATCTCACCTGTATAAACTGTTAAAGCATGCTCTAAATCTTAATTGCATTCTCACCTGAGAGGTAATTTGAGAGAGGGTGAGGATATATTCAGAGATTTATGTAGAATGGCTTGCTAACTTATTCCTGACTTACCTGCAAAGAATATGAAAATTCTGGGTGATTTAGAGTATGAAACAGCTAAGAGATCCTTTAGAACATCTGGAGATTTTTCTCTTGAGGAGATAAGAGAGAGTTTATATATGTACCTTGGTTAGTGATTCACAGTACTTCAATGACACTTATATCAGAGTTCAGATCTTAAATTTGTGCTAAAGAAAACAAGTGTTTGATGAACTTGTTATTCCAGTCAGATTTGGTGCACACTTCAACTTGCTTTCCTTAAAAAGGCACTCTTATTGAGAACAGTGTTGAGCATTTGACATGTCTGGTCTGAAGACAGCTCTTTCCACCTAGAACAACTGTATGTTAACTTGTAACAAAAGAATCTCCAGTTCTGGCAATATATGTTGTTTGCCCATTCATAAATCTAGACGTTGCTTGGAAGGAGAGCATTTCTATAAATTAAGACCTAGTTTCCTGCTCTAAATGAAAGTGTCCTTAAAATACCAGCTGCCACTGATATAACCTTGTAGAATCCAAGGTGTTAAATACAGGGAAATTGGGTTTTGGCAGAGATTTAGGCCATGATAATGTGAATGTCTGTGGCAGATTGAAGTGAAGGATGCAATAGTTCTGAGAATCAAAACTCATACTCAGAGCATCTGTTTGCTTGGGCTTTCTTTGGCATTGTCTTTTCTTCTACCATTTCCAAATTTCCTTCAAAAGCAGGGAGAAAAGCTAACACAGAGATGAGTGCAATGAGCTTGGAAAGTTCACAGCAGGAATCTGGAATTCTGGTGTGTTCAAAAATAAAGCTGGTGTCACTTTGTATCTTGCTGGTCTCAGTGGGATCTGGAAGGAGGAGCTAGAAGCTGTAATGCAGTGTGATAAGACATTAACTTGAAGTAAAAAAATTACTGTAGATTTTGTTTTGAGAATTAGGATCATAGAACTGTAGAATAGGATTCCACTAGACCAGGTTGCCCATGGCAATATGCCCTTAATACCTCCCAGAGATGGGGCATCTACAACTTCTCATGGCAACTTTTTCCAGTACCTCAGTTAAGAATTTCTTCCTAGTATCTAATTTATACCTACTCTCTTTCTGTTTAAAGCCATTACCCCTTGTTCTATCAATTACCCTGACATGGAGAGTACTTGGACTTAAGGTGTCCAAAGGGTGTTGTTCAGACCAGAGCAGAGGATCCGTGTGGAGCAGTGTGCAAGGCAGAAGAAGGAGGTGTTGGCATCAAGAGGTTTAAGAAATATTGGTCCATGAGTGAGAAGTCTGTGCCTAAGCCTAGAGAGTGCCCTATGCTTCAGCAAGAAGGTGGCTGCTGCCTGATCCGAAGATACCTTCCCTCTGCTCTTGGAGTGTTTTCCTGAGGGCTGGTGTTCTGTAATTCCTGGAAGAGGATCTCTACATAGGTGAGGGAGGCCCCAGTTAGCTGTTTTTAGAAGGGAAATACATACATGTTTTCCAGTCAGACTCTCTGTTTTCAGGTTTAAATAAAAAAGACCTGTTGTAGGTGTACTTCCAGGTTTCCAGCATTCTGGGGGTAAGGGTTTGAAAGCTGCACAGTTCCCAAAGACATGTCCTGCCCTGACCAAGCAGCATTTGATGGTTGATTTTCTGTCATGGCTGATGCTTGTGGATAAAAGCAATCCTGGGTGGTGATGAAGACATGACCTCATCCCACAGCCTCTTCCATGACAGCCCCAATACTCAATGCAGGGCATGAAGCCCCTTTGCTCCCTCCCTTCTCAGCTCCCAGTGCCTGTGGCAGGCTTCTCTGGAGGTCTTCCATAAAATTCACCCTGCAGCAGTGGTTCAGCCAAGTGACAAGATTTGAAAATGTGCTGCCCTTGCCTGAGTGGAGTTTTATACTGCACTCATCAGCCAGCTGTGGGAAGGGAGGCTGGAGTGCCCGCTGACCGGCAGTGGGGCCCAAGTGAGCCCAGAGAGGAATGCTGTGGTTTGCTGAGCCTCTAGTGGGAGGGCAGCCCTGCAGTGGGTTCATGGCTGCTGCCCCACATGGACTGGGCTGGAGTGGACCTTGCCTCTAGGTTGGACCTTGTCTCTAGGATGGACCTCATCTCTGTGGAGTTCTCAACAAGGAGTAGGGGCCAGTGGCCATAGCTGGACAAATCCTCGTCTTTCCTGAGCTCTCCCCAAGCCACCGTGCCTCTGCCTCTGCTGGATGGAAGAGAGAAAAATACTTAGTAAGAGAAGAGGCTTTTGGCATTAGCAATTCATTGCTGCTGAGGTGTGATACAAAAAAGTGAGCAAACTGCGAGCAAACCCCTGCTCGTGATGGCATCTCTGGTTTAGGTGCAGCCCCACTCACCAGCTGCACCAGGTGCAGTGAGGAGGTGAGGTCTCACCTCCTGCCCCTGGCAGAGGCATTCACCACTGGAGAATGTGGCCTGAGGGATAGGTCTCCATGGACCGGTTCTTGCCCCTTGGCATCCACGTGATGGCCATGAGTGCTTGCAGTCCCTGCAGGCCCAGAAGTGGGTCAGGAGGTGTTTGGGTTGTGGTTGCCTGTATCCAAGGATGAATATGGCTTTCCTCTCCTGCCTTTTTCCCCAAACCCAGTCATTCCTGATGTGGTCTGTGTTTCTGATATCTGAGAAACTCTTGCTTTAAAGTAGCCTTATTCTTAGCAAAAATAGACAGCTTCCCAGGGATAAAGAATGTTCTAAACCTTGTAATCAGATGTTACCTTGGTAACATCTGTAAGAAACTATTGCTAAACCACTTTCTGTTTTTTCTTCATCTCTTTTATAGGAATACATATTTCTGTTTACTTGACAAAAGTGTAATTTATACCATACCCATTGTAGCCATTCTCCTGACCATTATCCTGACAAACAAGTTCCCATTTCTAAAAAGCAAGGTTAAATGACTGTAAAAACAGATATTTGATTTTATAGTGGAAACCGAGATTTGCCATCTAGTAACTATGCTTTTGCTAAGAAAAGTAAAAATCTTGTAAAAACTTTTTTATTGTTTCAGAGTATTATAATGCTTGATCACATTTACTCAGCATAGGAATTCTTTTCAATGGTCATGTTTTAGAACAAAGATAAGATTATTTTTTCTTCTGCATTGTAGCATTCTCACACATTTGTAAACTTTAGTTGTCAACCCCATGTCATACAGGACAATACAAAAAGAAGTAAAAGCATTACTGTTAGGCAAAACTAACAGCTGTGCTTAAGAATTGGCTGTTCCTGGATCTAGCTCTTAGCACAGCTCTCATCATTCCCGTTTAGCTGTCTGTGTCCTGGTAGTGGTTCCTCTGCACTGCATGAGCTGGTACACTTCAGTGCCAGCACACAGAATTTCCTTAGGGATCAGACTTGTGTGCTGCTGGGTAGGCAGTGCCTCACCTTTTAGGTGGTTCTTTGTATCCTCTGGTTACTCACTTGTTTCTCTCTTTGCAACCAACAGTAGGGAATTTTCTGAGCCCTTCAAAGGAAAGAGCATCCCTCACTTGGTGACCCATTCAGTAATTGATTTAATTAATTTGTGTCTGTCACTTTTTAAACTGTTAATCAAGAAGCCAATTATCTGTTAACAGTCTGAAATACAATTCAGCAGTAACCAAAATGTTTGTTAAAAAAATCTGGATTTCTTTCTGTTGTCTCAGAGCTTTTAAAATAACTTGGAAGTGTGGCTATCTTCTTTAAAAATTGAAGACCTTTATTAGAATTCCATTTTATATTTTTGAAATAGTAAAACTGCTCATTTATTTCTGAAAGTGTGTTTAGACTTTTAGCCTTTTTTATGTGTTATCGCCTTGAAGACATAAGACTCAGGGCATGATAGAAGGTTTATTAAGGATAAATCCCGCTCTTTTTATTTGCTTACATAGCTGAAATCCTCAAGCAGTGTTGTTCTGTTGCAAGTTTGGTTGGTGTACACATTTAAAAGTCTTATTCTAGGAATGTTATTATGTCTTATTGTATATGTATATGTATTCGCAAAAGGTAATGTAAAAGTAATACGTAGCAAAGCACAATTTTATTTTTTTATTGTAGCCATTAATTATACAGCTGTTTTGGAACAACAAAAAAATGTTCCTTAAGTAAAATTATTTAAATTATGACTCTTAATTTGTATTGTTATGAAATCAGATTTTTTTACAGGTTTGCAAAACAAAGCAATTTTAAAAAATATGTTCTTAGTGCATGTTCTGTATATATTTATGGCATAAAAATGTTTTTTGAGTGCAGCAAGTAAGGCAACAATGTATGATCGCTTGTCTATGGCTAAGTATTTAATTGTATTAGATCACTACCCATTTATCAAGTATTTTCTCTTCTTTTAAAAATCTGGTCTGACAGTGGTGAATAGTTGTTTTTTACTGTAATAATGATGGTGAGTCAACAATTTGATCATGTAGTTAAAGCGTGAGTATTTCTGAACACATCTGTTAAAGGATGTGTCCTGATTGGTTTTTTTAATTCCTCGTGTATGAATGTGTTTGCTTCTTTTGTTTAGAAGGGCCCAAAAAAGATGGTATATTAAGGTGCTAATATATTAAGGTCCATCTCATCCTGTATCTCCAGTTTCAATCTGAATTCCTGACTACTCACTCCCCAGTTTTGTTTCCAGCTTCATAGTCTGCAATAAGCAGACTCGTAGAGCCCTGGGCAGGTGTTTGCACCATTAGCAAAACCGTGTAAGTTGCAAAAAAAGAGGTGCTTTAGAGAACAAGAAGTAAACAAATTGAGGGCCAAGTTCTGCTGCCATTTAAGCCTTTGAAAGATAAAATGTTTTACTAGATAGCCTGTTGGCCAAAAGTTTGTTTAGAAGTAAAGAAGGGCTGAGTGGTAGCACAGATGGCAAATGGCAGTGCTGACAAAACAGGATAGACAAATCCATAAGTATGTGAAGACACATATTAATCATACAAACCAGCTGTGAATTCTTAGGGGTAACAATGACACATCCAAACAGAGTTTTTGGATGGAGTTTTCAGATTTATAATTTAATCCACTATTTATCAGTATCTTTAAGTATATTATGACACACAATGAATGAACAAAGTGAATGGGCACCTAAACAAAATAAAGACAGGATCTTTGTTTCTGGAGTCAGCTCTGCTAGTATAATCTCCACTGCCAGCAGTGAAGACATCCGATGTATTTACATTGTATCTCTCCAAGAGGATGTTTATGAATATGACATGTGTTGTTCTGCACACTTAATACCTGAGATTCAGATTCTCTCTCAGTACCATGTGCACCTCTTTTGATTTCAGAAATATGTAATAGTGCATTAATGAGTGTGGTATAAGAATCTAAATAGATCCATAGGCATATGGACCTATTGATCAAGGCAGACTTTATCACTTTGTCCCTAAAAATCCTTTGTGATTATCCGTTATGTACACAGTGATACTAAAGTGTCAGCCCAGATAATTTCCCTTAACTTAGTAATAGTTTATGGATTTACTTATAGTTTTTACTTGAAAATGTGGAGGAGTGTGTGTGCACTTTTTGCAGAAATGTACTGGTGTTAGTAATATAAACAGTTTTCATTCTGTTTTGAAAAAATATCGAGAATGTATAAATTATGTTTGAACTGGACAGAGATGATTATGTGGCATGTGACTGAAAATATATGTTTTTTAATAGATGATTCAGCCGCAGAGAGTTTTAATGGCAATGAGACCGTGGGACACAGTTCCAATGCTTCAGGGGGAACACACTGCAGGGAGATGGCAGAAACCAACAGTAATGGCAAAACAAATCTGGAGCAGGATGAGCAGCCTCTGAACCTGAGTGACAGTCCCCTCTCTGCTCAGCTGACTTCAGAATACAGACTAGATGATCACAGCAGTAATGGAAAGAACAAATACAAGACTCTCCTAATTTCTGATCTCAAGATGGAACGGGAGGCAAGAGAAAATGGAAGCAAGGTAAGATGCTTCCACATGGTCCAGATATGAAGCATGTAGTTCAGAAAAGAAAAAGATTTGTGAGGCCAAACTAAAGGTTATTCCCAGCTAAGCACTTAATGCAGTGTGTCTAATGTTTGTCAGATCATTACTTAAATGCCATACATAGATTTGTATGCTTTGTTACACATATATGATGCATACCTACATTAAGTGTATGTGGATGTACATGGGTGAATACGTAAGTATAGGCAAATATAATGTGCTGAGACACAGACAAAAATGATGTCGTTCTCCATCGGACAGGAATTTTATCAATCCATTTACTGAGAACTGTCTACATTACCCATTTGAAAAAAATATTAAAAAATATATAATGTGATACATATACATATGTATAAATACGGAGACACATATATGTATGCATATTTACAGATGGCCATCTCATCACATCTATTATGTATCTGTAGAATTGTAGTTTAAACCCAGCTGGCCACTAGGTACCTCACAGCCACTTGCTCACTCCCCTCCTTGCCCTGGTGGGGTCAGGAGGAACATGGAACAAAGGTAAAACCTATGGGTTGAGATAAGAACAGTTTAATAATTGAAATAAAGTAAAGTATATTACTATTACTACTACTACTACTACTGATAATTGTAATGAAAAAGGAGACAAGAAAAAGAGAAAGAGGAATAAAATCCAAGATACACAAGTGATGCAAAATACAGTTGCGCACCACCCACTGACAAATGCCCAGTCAGTGTCTGAGCAGTGATTGACAGTTTCTGGCCAGGTCCCCCCAATTTATATAGGGGGCATGATGCTCTGTGGTGTGGAATATCCCTTTGGCCAGTTCGGGTCAGCTGTCCTGGCCTTGCGTCCTTCCAGCCATTTGTGCTCCTGCTCGCTGGCAGAGCCTGGGAAACTGAAAAATCATTAACTTGGGGTAAGCACTGCTTAGCATCAACTAAAACATCAGTATGATATCAATATTATTCCCATACATAATCCTAAACACAGCACTGTGCCAGCTGCTAGGAAGAAGATGAAGTCTCTCCCACCCAAACCAGGACAAGACTGAATCCGTATGAATGTTAAGTGTGTGTGCCCGAGAAAATTCCTACCAGTGTATTATCAACATCTGAAAGGAACTGATTTGGTTTCTTCATGATTGTGTTATGCAGGCACCTAACCTGAATTAAAACTGACAAGTTTGCTTTGAGAAGCTGTAATCCCCTGAGGGCTTTTCGCTGTAGTTTCTATTATGTGGGTAAAGAGAAGGAAGGGTGTTATTTTGTAGATAAAGACAGATCCTATAGAATAAGTTAGCTAGCTTTCTAGCATGGTGTTTTTCATGAGGGCCTACAGGAGGGAGGGTGAAGAAATGGCATATGTCATAGAATTTACCCATTGATCTTATTGGTCACAAATTCCATTTTTTTAATCTGATTACCAACTGGCTTACCACTTTTACAGCAGCAATAGGATGTGAGTCGTGGATCCAAGGACTATTGATGCTAGTTGCTAACTTCCAGTAGCCTGACAACATGGATATACTTTGAATGGGCACATTTTTTTTACAGTGCTTTGAAATAGGAGTGTTAAAATCCTTAGGCATACTTAGAATGGGATTGTACATGACTGATATCTAGAGAACAACATTTAATTATGCTAAGGTTTTATCTCCTATCTTCAATTGCCTGTGGATTAAAAATAAAAACTTATAATGCTTTTTTAACTTAAGTGTGTAAGTTTTAGCAAAGGGAGACTAAATGGGAGGTTGTTACTCTTTCTCATGGCCATTTAGCAAATCATATATTCCAACACCTTCTCTATAAAATCTTTATGAAAAACTGTTTTGCTGTATGGAATACTTTTTTTCTCACAAACTTTCATTTTATGGAAAATGTTTTCAGTACCTGTAGTCTCAGCCTGTGTATGCACCCTGGTGCTGGATTTACTCAATGCTTTAAGTTGCACAGTGAGTCCCAGATTGGCTGATATGAACGGTATCTTCTTTTGCTTCAGGGCAGATTGTTCTAATGAACCTTTTATAAGCCCATCACCCAAATATTGACAGACACACAGGCTCTTTTGCCTGAGGTAGGTTGTTGCTTTTTGCCATTACTCTTGCAAATACACAAATAAGCTTGGCAAAGATAGGGAGGAGTCTTAACATGAAACTCATTTAAGAACATAGCCTAATGTTCAATTTTCAATTTGAATCAGTTCCAACTCAAATGCAAAAAAAATGTATTGAAAAGTGTTAAAAATCTATAATGAATTGAGATGACAATCAAAGCCATCTTATTCTTTACTCTGTAAAAATGTTAAGAGGCCAGATTCATCCCCCACATCAATACATTCTTTCACACTCACTGTCATCCTACCCACGCCATACTGCCAACAATATGCAGATTTGTCTCCTCTTATTGTCCTAGTGAAACTCATGTTGATATTTACAGTTCATTTAAGTATATGATTAATTAGATATGCAGTAAAGATTATTAAATATAAAGACATCAGGAGAAACACAACCCTGGGATAAACAAAATTTGTCAGAGATTGGTAAGATTAGTTAGTGAAGAAAATACCTGTTTTCTAAGTGAAGGGAAATATATTTCAGTTATTGGGCTAGCATTGGAGGAAGAAATACATTATGCTTCCTCCAACTTCTACAATGTCCCATTTAACCTGAGCAAGATGTTATTTGCTTGGGATAGTCAGGACTGTGAAACTCAGAGGCAAAGGAATGGAGCTAAGAAGATCTCTTGGCTGACATGTTCTGATAGATAGTTCTGTATGTGGCTGCAGAATTATGATGAGAAGAAGCCATTGAGATAAAAATGGTCATTTTCCTATCATATTTTCTTTGAAAATGTGACAGCTAATAGGGAAATCTTTTTTGAAAATGGTTACTTCTTTGTGGAAGTTAAATTTTTATAATATTAATCTTGTCCATATCTATTGGAAGCAATTATATGCTTATGCTATAGGGAAAGTTTGCTAAAATAGTGGTATCATTCTGCAAAAATCTTGGATGTCAAAACAGGGATACTTAAGATTTTCCTGAAATCAGGCCTCCCTTATGGACACAGAGGATGTAATTAGTGATTTGTAAGAAATGTAGGGTTTGGGATTTTTTATAATAAATCAAGTTTTCTTGCCTGAAAAGACCCTGATAAATAACTGGGGGTTAGATAACCTTGTGAACAATTTCAAACAACTAGAGTATATTCTTTAAAGAATGGTTGGTTCATTTGCTTCAGCATATGACTTAAAGCTGGTGTTAGTAACACTCCATAAGCAAGTATGACATTTCAGTGGACAGTGTTACTTTGAATCCTCAATTCCAGGCAGTGCGTATGTGTGGTAATCTCTCCTTTGTACAAAAAGACCATGAGCTGAATGCTGTGGTGGGAGTTGCCAAATTGTAACAAGCTTAAATCTGATCCAAAATGTTTTACTATTCACTGAAAAATTGTTGTGCAAAGACAAAATGGGTTTTCATAGTGTTAAATTAATAT
>VYZT01073981.1:0-17873 GCA_013400735.1 Pomatostomus ruficeps | reverse complement strand
ATCCTTGTGAATCCCTTCCAGCTGAAGCTATTCTATGACTTGGGTAGTCTTAGATCAGATGTACAAATCCTTCCTGGCTTGCCTGAGTAATCTATCACAGGAAATATCCTTTTAAGGTTTCCCTTGGCATAGATAGTTTCACTTGGTAATGAAATTCTTACCATTCTTGTTGTACATTAAGAATGTCCAACCTGACTCTTGTAATGTATGGTTTGTAGCCTGCATGGGCTGGAGTCAGTGTTTCCAATCCTTTCCTGCTGGTCTTGCTGTTGCTGTGTGAAGTGCTGGCCCTTCACTGTCACTCCCAGCAGTATTCCTTTTTAGAAGTCTCAACTATGCTCATTTTACTTAGGCATTAGATTTTTCACAACCCTCAGAAGAAATGCATTTTCATAATCAAAGAAATATGAGCGTTTAGCTAAGGGCTGTTAGATCTTCTCTGTCCTGAACACTAATGAGGTTTTATTTCTTTCTAATAACAAAACCAAATTTCATTCCATGGGTTCGGCATAACTGAAACTCTCCTTTTCAGTAGCAGAAGCTGAGAGAATGCCTGAATGGTTCTCTCTCAAAACATTTGAATGCAGTGTGGTTTCTCTTCATTGTATTTTTAAAAGAGGCTAAAATGAATATGTAATGGGATTTCTCCGGGCAGTATGTTTTTTGATCGACTCAATTTTTTGTTTCTTTAGGGTAGTTGCAGAGTTAACAGAGTTGGAGTTGCTCTTAGTCACTATGTTTTAGTACATTTTGCAAAAAGACTAGTATTACTAGACTCATGGGAAACAGATGTAGTTAGATACGTAGGCAGTGGTACACGTCTGAATCCCCTAAAAAAGTAGTTATTGCATTGTATTGAGTTACTTTCTTTTTATAAATACGGTACATTTGTCACAATCTAGCCTATGTATATTGTCCCTAAAACTAAAATTTAAGTTTGTCTTTAATCTAATACTCCAACATAAATTCCAATTAATTCCTTCAGCAGTCTGTGATCTTAAAGACAGGCTTGGGTTATTCTGCCTTGCTAAAAAAATAAAAATAGACTAAATCATTTAAGTATGCAGAACTTACAAATATTTAATAAATCTTATGGAAGTAATTAGTTGTTTGGATCAATCTTCTGTTGACTTTTTGATCATATGCTGGAAGAAACAAAGATAGTAGAAAGTTTTTTATAATTCTCATTCATGTTGGGAAATCAGAAATGCCTTCAGACACATGTACATGTTGCATTGCTTCACACCGCTGATAACTAGTATTAGCTTAACTTTATCTGGCTACAGAGCAACTGTTTAACCTCAAGTTGTGCTTTTAGTGGGTAGTGGAAAAGCTGGAGTTTATTACTGTGCATTTCAAACTGTTTTGTGTAGTTACTGAATAATGTAGTGAAAGTGAAAAGCCATGTGGTCCAAAACATGATAGACAACGTCCCCATTTCCAAGCCTGATCAGATTGTTCTCTGCAATTGCTTCAGGGCATCCCATTTGAAGTGCTCCTCAAAACAGGATCAGGAATATTTTATACCCAAGAAAACCTATAGCTTTCTATCTCTTTCATGCCTGCTGTCACTTTCTCTGCAGGATATGTACTGATAGTAACAAATAACATGGAATAATTCCCAAGTGAGGTCTGGGTGCTTATGTGTTTTTTTGGGTTTTTTTAAGGCAGCAACAGCAAAAATGTGGCTGAAGATTGATGATTCCTTTTCCATCCTTTTATTGAGAAATAGGCTGCAGTGTTAAATAGCCCAATGAGGAGAGTCCAAGCCTGACAGATCTGTTTCTGTTTATTGAAAATTATTTGATAAAAGAAATAATCTGTTTATACACATGGGAAAAAGTAGTTCTTGTGTGTTTAAATGCTTTGCATGTTGCTTAGAATCCAGTAAATCCTCCCACGCTGCTGAGAAAATAGCAAGCTGCAGTAAACATAACTGTGAAATCTAAACTTAATGGGGACAGGAATTCTGAAGCATATTTACCCTCCAGCCAGCTCTGTACATCTGGGATAGCCAAGTCTATTAGCATTTGGCAACGATTAAAGTTTGAACTTTTAACTGTCAAATAATACAACAGCAAAATTGGAAAGTACATCTAGCTTTGCTAAGATTTGTGAGAAATGTTGGAAGTTCCGGGTTTTGTATCTTTGAAGTTCATAGGTGAAAGTGATGATATATGTTGTTAATACAGTAGTTTTATGAAGAGCCTCAGTATACCTTACTGAGCCACAGTACATCCTCAATGGCAACACAATTAGCTGCTGCACCTCATGAAATAAGGACAGCAGATGTGCAGCAGTGCTGGGATGGAAAAGCAACTTCTATTTTGCCTCATTTATTGTGAGTAACCCTCTTGAGCTCCAATTTTCTGAAGACAGTGCTGGCTACGGGACATGGTGCTAGGCATGAGATCTTACTGATCTTGTTGGCACATGTGGTCCATGAGACCCAAGAGCTCTTTCACAGCATTTACTCCCTTGCCTACAAGCTGTGATTTTGGTATTATAGACACTGGTCAGACCTAGTACTATCTTGCCCAATATCTCTTTTCTTGTGTACAGGTGATGGTGTTGAGAGAGGTGTAAGCCTGACCACATATTGCAGGGAAAGGGAGAGAGGAAGAGATGTAGGTGGACCACACAAAGACTGTCTTTGAAAATTAAGTATTTTATGCTTAAGCAAACTGGACATAGTAAATCGGTGGGCCTGATGGGATGTACCCATGGATGCTGAAGGAACTGATGTCTGTTTGAGGCTCTTCTCAGTGGTCTTTGAATGATTACAGCAATTGAGAGAAGCACCTGAGGACTGATGCAAAACTGTGAGAAGTGGCTGAGCTTCTAGTGGGTTCCTAGAATACAAGGAATATTCCTTTGGAATACAAGGGCAAGTGCTAAAAAGATAACTAGGATTTTTGAAACAGAAATTAAAGGGTAACTGAATGTCACAGGTTGGTTTGTTCTTGAGGTAGTATACTTTAAAATGCACTTTGAAGTGACAAAAACCTGAATTTTAATCCTGTTTCTTCTTCAGACAGGGAAATTACCTTAGACTTAAAACAGAGGCTTTTTATTGATCATGTTGAGGTCTGCCTTACTTGTGAGAGACAGATAAGTATGCTAGGTTTGCATGAATGAATTTTGAATACATTTTTATTTCTCTGATCTTCTTTTGCGAAAAAAAAGTGGTTTGAGTATGTTTGCTTGTGTATGTATTAAATAAATTGGTCTGTTGTTAATGTTGAATTCATAGGTAACAAAGTGCAAGGTCTAAGCTAAAATATGATTAGAGTATTAGGATGCCTTCTGATGTGCACTTGCTAATGAGGAATTTTGAGATGGTATAAAATGACTACATGTATTGTTTCCCAAGCCTCCCAGGTTTAATACACATGGGTGAGTAGATACGTTTCTTAAAGCATATTAATAATTGAAAAAAATAAAATTATAACATCTTTTCATAAGTGATGATGATTTTATAACGCATGGTATTGTAAAACAAAACTTTGCAAATATAAACATGCTTTGTGTCAATATGATTTATCTGACTCAGACTCTTCCCATGGTTAGAGGAACTTCTTAGTTTGAAGGACAAAGTGAGGCAAACTCAGAGACTGATTTCTTCAGAGACATGCGGTGCTGCTGAAGAGACTGTACATGACAGGCCAAAAAGAGGCAATTTGACATAAAGTAACAAGCACCTAATTCAGCTCCATCAGTTCTGATGAATTCCATGCTGCGGGAAGTCTACACAAAGCACAGGACTTTGCCTCCTTAGTTCCCAAGACATGTTGATAGTGCATTTAAGAGCAATTTCACAAACAATTTCTACTGTACAATTTAGTCTTTTTTCTTCTTTTTCTTTTTTTGTGAAAATAGCATTAATGTGTTGGAGAAAGTGTATTTTTTCTAGTAAAGTGTTGTGACATTTATTGAGGCCTGTACCCAGAAATGCCTGTCTTCTTCCCAGCTGTGAGTCACTGAGAAAATAAAGACTACTTTCCCTGCCATCAACTCACACCCAAGCTAATTTTACAGCCTTGTCAAATGGCAGGAGAAATTACTAGTTATCACTACTTAATCAGGCTTAGTTGACAAGACTAGATTGGAACAGAAACATGGTGTGATTGAAGCTTGTTGCTGTAAATTGAATACTTTGACATGCTAAGACAATTACTATGTAAATTTCACTGGGAAATGTTTTGTCCTGGTAGCTTATAGAGGCCTTGTCAGTACCTGGGAGCCCAGTGGGTGCTGTAGTTTCTTTTAATAAAGGGAAAGAAAAGGTCAGATCTGAAAAAACAGCTTAGCTAAGAGGGAGAGCTGACAAAGCCTGTGGGCAAAAAAGGTTGACAATCTCTTTCTGTTTTGCTTTAACTTTCTGTAGCACTTCCTGTAAGAGGAGAAAATTAGAGGTGGGCTACTTTTATGATCCAGAAACTGCCATAGTAGGCTGCTACCTTGTTTTCTAAATGCAGCAAAGGGGTGTCTGTGAGACACTTAACTTCTCCCGTGTTATTATCTATCAGGGCAATTTTCAAGGTTGTTGATGTGTTTGGAAGGCACAGAGCCTGGTAAATGACCACAGCATTACTACTGGTATACGTGCATAAAAAATTGTTGATATATTTACAGGGTCAAGCAAATTGCTGCTTTTATGTATCAGCTTTTGCTCTCAAGTGGCTGGAATGGTGCCAGCACTGCTCTCCCATCTCTTAATTGAAAAAGCCTGTATTCTTTCATTTTGTCTTCTACAGAGGCAGTATATTTCTGCATGTTTCTGTTAACTGTGAAGCTGTAAAGATGGAGGATTTGGAAGTTAACTTCTGCATCTTTTCTTAAGTTCATGTGGTATTTTAGGATCCTTTTCCCCTCCACATATAAAGTTATCAGGGAAGCAAACAGAACTATTCTTATTCCTTGAGGTAAAAAGTTGCTATTATTTGTTCCCAGTACAGTAGGCTAACCTACAAAATGAAATCGTAACAGTCTTAGGATTTTTAGTCGTGAATAAGAAGTGTAATTATAACTCCTTTTCACTACTTCTCTTTTTATGAATAGTCCTCTTTTCAAGTTGTATTTTAAAAGGTGCCTGCTGCAAATGGCTTCATGGTGTTTCTGGGAAAATTTTTTTTCTTCCTCAGGCAGGTTAATATTTCAGGAATAGAAGATCATCTTGCTATTCTCTTAACCTTCTGAAAGTGTCCCTGCAACTTCGAAGCCAACTCTAAAATTTATTTTGATTCTTGTTTCAACCCAGCAAAAGAATTCTGTATCTCAAAGGAATAATTAAGTCAATATTGAGTGTTTTAAAGCAAGTCAAAGGGTGCGACTGTGTATTGTTTCTAGGAATAAGCCTTGATCTGGACCCAAGTGCCTAGCTCCAAAAACAAACTGCTGGAGCAGCATGCAAAGCTGGTGGACAGTTCTACTTTGTCAATTATGTGTATTTAAAATTTTTTACTACAGAAATTATTTGCAAATAAATTGTACTTTACCTTTTTGTGAAGAACTTGGGTTCTTCTGGTGACTCTGTGGTAGGTGTGTATAATAAACACTTTGTGCAGCTTTCTGAGTTCAGTTTTTCAAAACAGTAATAAATTACAAAATTAAGTCATGCATATTATTAGTGCTTAATAATGCATATGAGAAGTGTTTAATAATATATCTAATAGAAGGGAGACAGGAAGGAGATTCTTTGGACAGAGATTGATTTTCAAAGCAGTAAGTACAACTTGACAATATGGAAACAGTTTGTGGAGTAGTAGATGGGGCCTCTGTAAAACTTCATCCAGAAGTCTTTGAGGGACTAATTTCATGATGTAGTGATATTCTTTGATAGGAAATACCAGATATTAAGTTCTGAAATATCATGGAAGCAGAGACTAAATTGATTGAGGATAGCAATATTTGAAAGCATAATTCAAGGTTTGTAACTTTTGATTTATTATAATCTTGAAAATTACATTGTATTTGATTCATCAGAAAATTAATAATTTGATGCCAGTTTTGGTTGTTTGGGGGTTTTTTTACACAAGTGTTGGCATTTATAAAATATTTTTTGGCAAAGTCCACATTGCTAGTGTTATTTTAAGAATTCTGAGTATTTGTGCAGGGATAATGTATAATGCCCTTTGCATGTCCTGTTCTAAACTCCCATTTTTCTGAATGGTAATGCAATAACTTCAGTAAGAAAATACAGGGGTGAGCTGCTTAACTAGCAGTGTCTTGTTTATCATCATTATTTTCTTGCTAAGTATATCTACCAAGACATTTCAGATGTAACATAGAAGTTATTCTGAGATTTAAGACCTCAGTAAATAAGCTTGAAGAAATCTGTTATTTATGCCAAGGAATTTTCAATTTTTTAACGTTAGCTACTGACCCTATTATTCAATATTGTTCCATAAATCAGTGCACTGGGTGCTGATGGTGCAGGTGGCACATACATAGAGATATGAGCATAGATATGAGCTAAGCTGACTGATCAGGATTTTTTGGAGTACTTCATGGAAAACAGCATCAAACCTTGAGCACTTAAGCCTCCACTTCTGTAAATGGTCACTTACCAAACACTAATGAGGAGGCTGCATTAGTCCTGTAGCTGAACGAGGTAAGCTGAGGAAGACGTAGTATGGGGTTTCTGAGCAAAGTGAATGAGTGACACCTCAAACATTAAACATTAAAAATACTACTGAACTGAGCTATTTGGTTATCTGAAGAAACACAAGTATGGAGGTAAGGATAAAAGTGAGGAAAAATATAATGAAAACAGTGAAAGACTCGTCAAATAATGTGCTCTTAGCATCCTTGAGTATTTATCCTCTTATCAGTATGGGAATGATGAGCATACATACATACCTAGCCAGGGCTGATTACAGAAAACACTTTCATGGAAATTATTATGATCAAAGCCAAAGTGGAAAATCAGTTTGGTATTCTAAGTTCAGGTAGACTGATTTAGTTTTCTCCTCTCAACCAACCCCAAAATTATAAAATATCATGGCAAGTTTTTCTTCTGAAACTTTTTGTGTGTTTATACTAATATATTTTTCATTCAAACAAGCCATTTTACAATATATACAGAATGAGTTAACAGAGTTAAATAACCTGTCTTCATCTTCATTTGCCATTTCAATCAGTCTTGTTAGCGCAGAGTTCTCATGTAATTTTAAAAGTTAATCCAGTTTAAAATGCCACTAGGGCAAAAACTAGTCCTGATGGAAACAAACTAAAAATAGCAACTAATATATTACTATTAAAATTATTTTGAAAGACGTACTATTTGTACCCATTTTTAAATTCTCCATTGATTTTTTTTTTTTAATTCCTTAATCAGAATATGATGTGACACTAAAGCTCTGCGGTAATGTATTTGCCTTTATCAGTTGAGCTATGAATTCATAATTAAAAGGAGAGCTTAAAATAATTTTGATTGGCATCAACTACATTGCAATCTTTTCTATGCTGAGTTACATCTTGGGGCAAACTCTTCCTTCACTGAAAATGACAGAACTGACTATCTGTCCATCTTAAATCTACTAACCTTTTTTGAGCATTGATTTTAGGATTTATTTTCAGGCCTCTATGGATTTTCTAGCATTTCAAGCCTCAGTGAAATCAGTGTGCTCTTTGCACATGTTATGCTGCCATTCTAACCACCTGAATGATACTTACTGTCCACATAGAGCCTCAATTCACTTGAAGTGTGTAAGTAATTTACAGTGTCCTTATGTGGAGGATGATAATTGGAGTTCATGTGTGAAAGTACTGTAATTTGCTAAATTGATACAAGTTTGACAGAATTTTCCACTGAAATTTTGAGGCTCTGGAAAAAATTATTTTGCTCAGTGGTATTTTAAATATTTCTGTAGGTAGTCAGTTCAGTTTTGTTTAACATGTATGCCATAATTCAGTAGGTTTTACCTAATGCATATGAGGTTATGGTAATCTTTTATACATAGCATTTTTCCTTTCTATAGCAAGCCTTGCTGTATTTTTAATTTTAGTAAATTTTGGTAAGATTGCATTCTTCATGAAATATGAACGAATCTTGAATTGTGATTTCTCATTTCTTTGGATACTCAAGAATTTTCCTTTCAAAACAAGAAGCAGCAATGTCTGTAGCTTCTAAGTAGTCTTTCTGCAGCCAGGGTATTTGGCCTCACTTCTAAAACTCAGGATATGAAGAACAACTCTCATGGACTTTGAACAAATGCTGCATGCATTATATATGTTTATCCTTATAAACATACATGGGTTTATTCTCATGGTACATCCAGTGTCTCAGCTGGGGAGGTGTAACTGCAGCTTTGTTGCAATTCATGGGCCTTTCCTGAGCATTACAGCTCCTCCTCAGGTCTGTCCTGCAGCCCCATCCGAGCACAGAGCTACCTGCACTCTGCAGTGTTGAATAGAACTTAAAATGGGTTTCATGTTATGCTTTTTAAAGCAGTGATCTTCTGTTGCAGTTAGACTCTCATGTCAGATAATAAAGAGCTAAAAATGAGCAGGATTCCACTTGCTGAAGAAAGCCAAGTAAAGCGCTGCTATGAAACCTAGCAGACTGTCTTAACAGTAGAAAATTATGAAATTAAAGGTTTCATTTCTGTGAATTTGAAATCTGATGAGTTGTTTTTGGGTATTTTAATATAAAAGCAGAAAGAGGACATTTTGGTGTTTTGTGGCTTTTACTAGAAATCAATTCACATATAGCCAGTTACCTTTGCAATGGCAATGAAAAGTAAAAGTAAATGTAAATGAGGATTAAAGGTCAAAGTTAAATGATGGAGAAATGTTAAGAAAGATGCTTTCCTCTTCTAAGTGTAGCTCTGTTTTAGAGCAATCTGTTCAGCTGGAGGAATGGAATAGTTTTAAAACAAATCCATCAGTGTTGCTTCTCCTTCTCATCACTTTGGCATATGCAATTACTCTGAAACTGTCAATGAGAATATCCAAATCTAATGACCCACCCCATCCTTACAGGAATAAGGTTACAATATTGACCATGCAAATACACACATTTCAGTAAAACTGCTTTCAAAAAGTCCATTGTTCTACCAGAGAGGTGAGTTTTTAAAAAATAAATAACATTCTGATTATTTGGGTGTTTTGGGTATATTTTCCCTCTTACCCTTTAGAAGTTCTTAGTCTGACATATGTGGGGTACTTCTGCTTGGTTTTGTGTGGGTTTTTTTTGGTTTTTTTTTTTTTACTTGGGGTTTTGTGGAGGTGAAAATTTACTAGTTTTAAGATTGTATTTACTGAGAGTTGAAAATGCTAAAGGAAAAACTTTTGCTTTCAAAAATAGTGTTAGAGTTACATGTATGTCTGGTAGTTGCATTTGTTCTGGTCCAAGAAGCAACCTTGCTGGCAACAGCTGGCAAGACTACCTGTTGGTTTGGTAGGTGTTTTTCTTAATTTGACAACTGAAACAGCTATGTATTAATAATAGGATTCATTTGTTGTACTTCTTCCTACAGATAAGATAAATAATTTCTACTAAATTCTTTTGCTGATTTCAGCAGATTTTCTATTTCTCACAAAACATTTGAATATATGTACTTAGACTTTTCTGTCTCTAAATAATGAGCATTGTTTCCTCTAGAACTTCATGTTCTTGCAAAGCAGCTGTCCTTTTTCCAGTGTGCATATATGTTTTAGCAACAAGCTGCTTATTAAGAAGATTCCACAGTTATTATTTCTGAAAATGGCTTATCATTAAATTAATTCTCACTATATTTTAGGAAGAAAAGTCTGAACTACAAATTTAAATCTTAATTTTTTAGAAAAGCATCTAAAAACTAGTTTGTTTATTCGCAGGTACGTAACAGTTAATATTTTGCAAATACAACCAGTAGCTATGAGTTTTTATTATTTCATTGGAACATTTCATCAGTGTGGTAGCTGTAGAATGTATTGGTAAATATTGATTTCTAAGTGTCATTTATAAAGAGGAAATGCAAACTAAGTTGCAAATATATGTAAATTAAAATTATATCCTATACCAGTGCTCAATATGCATAGTTACACTTTCTGACAAGGAGCCAAGAGATCTATACTTTTTTTTAAACCTAGAATTTGCAAGGCTAAACTTTAAATTCTGTTTGTTTACTGCAAAGCTGACAGATTTCTGCTCTAGAGATACCTTTATCAGGATGTGACTTTCTTTTGAGGAATGAGAAATTGTTCAGTTACTTTGCCCCCAGAGGTGAAAATGCCAGACTTTGTTAACAACAGAAGACTGTGTCCCTTTCTTCTCTTTTTCAACAAAACATGAAAGATGAGGTCCTATCAGTTCAGTAATCTAAACATTTGTCATAAAATATTTTTGGCTATTAGGAGACACTGATTTGCATGGCCCTTGTTTATTTTTGACTGTTTTGTTTTTTTCTTTCTGAAATGTATAAACAACTCAACAGTCAGGTTAAGCGGTGATATTCCATAGCTGCTGTGTAATTAAGGTGTTAAATGTATGGTGCTTTCCTTTCAAAGATGAAAGGTTGTTTACATTTCCTTGTTTATGAGTCTGCGTTTTCTGAATTGGGTGCTGTTTTATCTCTGTATTTAATAGGAGCAATCATTTTGGATCTGTAGATATGGAGTTGTATTTGTGGATGTTGTTATTTTTCATATTGTAAGCACATATCACCCAGGATAACACTGAATTGTTTTCTAGAGTTCGTCTCTCTGTAGACCAAACAACAATAATTTCAGGTTAGTTTCATATTATGCTTCAGAATTCTTTTTGATAAGAGGATTTGATTTTTGAAAATTATGTTATGAAAGAGATGCCATCTGTCATTTTGCAGGAAAAAGTTTCCAGTGAAGGAAAAGAATTCCAGCCAGTTAGATTTTTTCACTTATTCCACTTAAATTTTGTCATTGTTCCAATTTATTCAGTATTTTAAGCAAGGTGTTTTAAACAACCAAGTTGTTTTCACACAAAAGTACTGCTTGATTGCACTGTTGAATTTTATGCCAGAAACCGTGTTGGTTGAATGGCCCAAATGGAGGACAGCATGTGCCAACTCAAGATTTTTAGTGTGCTTATGCAGTTATTCTCTTGCCTCTGCAGCTGTAAGCACAAAGTGTACTTGGAAGCACTACCAAACACTAGCATCATTATCCCGTTCCATAACGAAGGCTGGACGTCACTGCTACGCACCATCCACAGCATCATCAACCGCACTCCCGACAGCCTCATTGCTGAGATCATTCTCGTGGATGACTTCAGCGACAGAGGTAAGGCCCACCTTTGGTGGTGTTGGTGTAACCTGGAATTTATAATGCAGCGTGGTCCAGAGAGAAATGAAAGGGACGCAAAAACAGCCTTGGAGTTCAGTTTGATTGTTAGCAGGAATAAAGATTTATAAGAGGCTTTTATTTTGCTTGACGTGAATACTGAAATTCATGTCAAAGGGAAGAGAGCCTGTGAACTGTTATTTTGTCCTTATTAATGTTGTGTTTTGAATGTTATTACTGAAATACTGCAAATTTTAATATTTTCCTCATCTTCTCACTATACTTCCCTTTTTCTCTGAAAATACTTCAGCTTTAACCATTTTGGATGCAACTCATTAGCTTTTGATCCTGGAATTTTATTGAGCTAGGCAGATTCACATACTAGTACAAAATAGACATACAGAAAAATTAGTCCCGTTTGAATGGAATGTGAAAAAAGGGCTTTAGAATAGTTGATCAAAGTTTACATCATTTATATTTAGTAAATTCAAGAAAACTTCAATCACTTAATGTCTTATGCTACCGTTACTTCTTGAATGCAGCACAAAAATTGAATGTTGTGAGTTCTTTAAATGAGTTTTAACAGTTCTTTAGGTAAAATTCTTCTGTGATAAGGATATAGAACTGGGAAATAGTTTGGGGGTTTTTTTCCAAATTTCAATACATCTCTTAGAAGTTTAAGCATGAAGACCTTTGACTTTGATGTTTTGGGGGGTGGGTTTTCTGTTTCTGTTGAAACATCAGCTGCTGGTGTGTGTGTGTGGGTGAGCTTTGTTCTGAATACATTGATAGACAGCAAAAAAGAAAATTGTACCCTTTGCTAATGTTTTAATTAAAAAATTGTCTAAGCTACAAACTTAGAGAAGCAGATTTCTGACCTACTGTTTTAAGAAGCCAGTAGGTGAGTGAAATACCAATAGAGCCCTGAGTAGCGGAATCTTTTTTGTAGATTTTTTTTTTTTAACATGATATTTCAGAGTTTAGAAAGATAAATGCTGCACACATGTGTCTTGCCCTCTCATATCTGCTGGTTTACTTGCACTATGTCCTTTGATGAACTGCCTCTTGATCCGTAATGTGATTTAAGTGAAATTGTAAAATGAGTACAGTTCTGACTATCCTATGTTTATGAAATCTGGACCACAGATGAAAGTTTTTGAAACCAGACCTGTAAAACAGCACAACCAGGCTGTTTCTGCAGGCTAACAATTTCCTAGCAGTAAACAACTCACGAGGAAGTCTGTAAGTTGGTTTTATGAGGTATCTGACAAGTAAAAACGCTTTTTTCCTTCTTTTTTCTTTTTTTTTTTTTTTTCTGGCTAAAATAGCAGCTATTGAGGCTATGCTTGCTCAATATGATAATACGGTAGCATTTTTTAATGGAGATCACAATCACTATTGTTGATATATTTCTAAATATGTATTTTTTTGTAAAGCTTATCTACTCCCAGGTTATTAGAAAAAGAATTAATGCCAGTAATCAGGCTGTTGCTGTTTCTTGCATGCTTTTCATTTCTGCTGATTGCTGAAAGTAATATTAATTGCTATAACACTAGAAAAATCTCCAGAGTCTTCTTCATTTCCAGTTATATAAAGGTATCAGACTTTTCAGTGAAACAGTGTTCAGCTGCAAGAAGTGCATCATAAAGCATAGAAATGTTTAACAAAAGTGCTTGACATAAGTTTGAAAAGCTGAAAGAAATCTACAGCGCAGACTTATATGAAGCTGGACCTGGAAGTGTGGTACCAGTAGAATGATTTGCTTGTTTCTGTAGGTGTTATTAAAATACAGATCAGAAATGTGCTTTTGAATGGTTGCCAGTTCTTAATGTGAATATATTTGATGCGGCGGGGATTTAGATGGTAACTGCCGCGTTCTTGCCGAGAGCGTCTCCTGTAAATGGAAGCCGCCTGGGTCAAAGCAGCGTCCCCGCAGCGAAAGGCGTCACACAACCGAAGGATTGTGTGACTATCAAAAGAACCAGCAAGCAAAAGGCAGGAAGGGTCTTCGTGTTGGGTTCCACAGGTGAAGTTTACTCCAGCACACTGTGAAGAGGTCAAGGGATGAAGACAAGACCAAAGGGAGTGCAGGGGATTAAACATGGGGCCAGATAGGGGCGGGCAGAGCAACCTGGACCAATGATCTGAGGGCTCAGGGGCGGTACATAGGAGGGGCCAAGGGTGCGGGGACCAATGGGGGAAACTGGAGGGAGTGGTCAGGGAGAGAGGGCCAATGGGGTACCAAGGAAAGGAGAACCTTCTAGAACACAGGAGTGAACAAGTGGTTAACTGACAGCAAACTGACAACTAGGGCGGAGAGGCCAATGGGCCAACCACGATACAAGGATCTGCATAAACAAATTATTAACTCAAGGGATCTTGGGAGGAGGTCTTTCTCTTGCCCTAAGCAGAGAGCACTGATCAAAATAGGGCTCATCCCACCAGTGCAACTTCCATTGCTCAGGTAATGGAGGGTGCACTGGCCTCCACACATATTTGGTACTGTATGTTTTAAGAAGAGAGATAACACCAGAAAAATCTGCTGCAGTCTCTACTCTGAATTCAATAACATTGACTTTCAAGTCAGTTGAATCATTTTGGTACACCTGAAGTCAGTTTAATTCATGTATTTGTGATCCTCTAAACTTTGCTTAACTGAGACTAAATTGTGTTTTCTTGTGCTCTTTTTTCTCTTTTATGAGGTGGTTTCACATAATAGAGTTGGATTATTTTCACGTTGAGAAAACGCTGACTGATAACTATTTCTGTCCCCTCCTAGTTCATAAAGTTCATGCCAAGAGTTGGCTGGTTTGTCTGCAGAATTACTTGTATGCCTTAATTTTATTCATATTCCCTCCTTTGGCTTTTATGATCAAAACCAAAATCTTTAGATAGCTCGTGCATAATATTCAGCATAAATTATGACATTTAGATGTTATAGAAGTAAAAGGACAGCTGCATATCTTTAAATATCAATATAATGCAGACTAAAGGCTTGGTATTAAGAGGGAAGTAAACAAATGTTATGAAACTTGAAAATGCAATATTTGGTTATGGACAGATTTAATATAAAAGACTACATGAATATTAGAAGTCATCTGTGACAGAAGGAAATGTAGATTTAAATATAGGTACACAGAGTTACAAGATAACTTTATTCATATAATTTGTAGAGAGTGCTTATATTTGAAAATGGTGAAGCAACGGGTTGGAGAAAAATGTCTGATTTAGTGGAATTCCATTTTCAGCCAAAATAACAGCTTTGGCTGATATTATAAACACAAATGGCCAAATGGAGATGAAAACGTACTGAATCTAGAGTTCGTAGGTGCTCTAATACCTGTAAAATAAACACATTGTCACTTAGAAAGCACTGTAAATCAGAGGCAAATAACAGACTTCTACTTAGTTTGCCTTAGAAAGCTATGGATACAATAAAGGTACAATTCAATGATGTACATACTTGTGCATACTAAAGCATGCAAAGTATTTCTGACTTTGTGATGGATTTAAGGTTGCAAATCCAGCACCTCATTCATGTAAGCCCTATATTTCAAACTCAAAGATGTATCAGTTTCAGCATCACCTCCCATGGAAAGTAACCTTTATATTGGAGACACCAACACACATCTGTGTCAGGTATCTGCAGTGGCTTTGTGTGCAGCTCTGGTTTTGTGATCCTGGTTTCCGGGAAAATGAGCCTTGTGGAAAGTGGCTATTTTTTTTTTTTTTCTGGGAGGGTTTTGGGGTTTGTGTGAGGATTGTTTGTAGTGGGAGGTGGGAACAATTGATTTGCGGGTTTGACTTTAGGGATTGGGTGTTTTTTGTTGACCTAGCTTGCTCTGAAGTTAGTCTATCAGCAGACAGATCTCTGAAAAGGGGAAAGAAGCAGAATATTGGCAACAGGTTTAAAGGAAAGAACAAAATGAAAAAGACAGCAAGTTTGCTTTGGTTCGGTTATGGAACAGCTTGCATTTACAGAGGAATACTAAAAATTCTAAATAATGTTTTAAAACTTCTGGGAAACATAGATTTGCATAATTCATTAGTTAAACAGTTCATGTAGGTTGCCAGCAAGTGATAGATTCATACGCCAACCTTTATTTCTTTTTGTGTTTTAATTACTTTATTAGCATAGTCAGACCTGTAAACTGTTACTAACACAGTATATGCCCATGAATGTCAAGTTGACTTACCAAGCATTTTGCCCTGTAGTTCTTGAACTGGTACAGCACCCATTATAAGAAAAAATAAACAATGCCACAGCCAACAATAAATTTACTAGCAGTAACAATTATTCAGCAGTATTCTGGTTTGAAAAAAAAAATCAGATTTGCCAAGGGAAAAAAAAAAATTGAAAACTTAGTAGCCAACACTTCTTGTAGGACAGAACTATTTCCTGTCACTGGCAATGAATTGATTTTTTTGGTAGAAAATGATGAACCAGGAAATTTTCTTTCATGTTGATGAGCCAGTCCCTTCTCATTTTGCTGTCTGTTATGTTCTCCTGTATCTGTCCTCTTGCTTAGGTCTGTTTTTTGCACCACTACTCATTTGAGAGTATCATACTGTCCCATATCAGAAACCTTATGCTTTATGTCAGACCTCTGAATAGCCCAGATTATTAATGTGGAAGCCAATGTGCAAAAGCAACCTGTGACTATTTTATCAGAGCTTTAGTTGGCCGGTGAATTTCAGTACTAGTAATGTGCTTTTCCTCTGTGAACATTGAAGAAGACCTGATGTGTGACTGGGGGTTTTTTAAACTGTAGTTCTGTAAACTACATTGGTCACATTATACAGCAATGGGAGAGTAAGAGAAGAGAAAAAGCGAGCAGCTCTATAAGACTATCAGGTTGCACCACTTTCCACTGAAGGAATACATGCTATTGCACGAAGTTGAAATTACCTGTATTTTGTTTGTAGACAGTTTATGTAACATGCCATTGAAATTCAAATGTATGGATTCTTGGCTTCAGATCATAACTAGATATAGCTTTCTGATGAAATGAAAGTGAAAGTTATGTTGTATACATGACTCTATTGTCATAGGAAACCTCTGCTATAGACAGAAACTCTGTATGATGAAAGCTCATGTCTCCAAAAATTACAATGTTCAGCATACCTCATGTAAGACATTATTTGTAAGAAGGCAAGGATGAATCCACATATAACTCTGTTAGGTTTGTAGATGAATAGTTATACCTGAAGTACACAGCCTTACCAGCTGGGAAGCCTGCGGTCAAGTAATTACACAAAGGTAAAGAGCGATGTTTTCTGCTTATTAAAGAATTTGCAGTGGCTTCATACTTGCTTAATGCAGCATCTTGGAACCCAGAGTGATCCCAGCAACTTGAGTTGCACTGTTCATTTCACTGATAGCATAAGCAAAACTTTACAGGAGCAGAGTTTAATGCAGCACAGTTTTCAAGTAAAGTTGACCTTAATATTAACATATTACTGCATCGTGTGTACTGCCTCAGAAAAAAAATCTTAACTTTTAACCCTATATTGAAGGTCAGTCTTATATTTTAAAGAGATTTAAATGAATAAAAAAAAAGGAAAAGGTCAAATAGAAAATGAAACAAATTCAGTTTGAAGATGTCTATATTGACTAGAGATCTAAATAAATGCAGGATTTACATTTTTATACTTGGGATATAGAGCTATAAAAGGCCTCTTTCATTTCTTCTACAATGCCCTCAGTTACTTGAATTTCATGAAACTTGGACTTGCTTCTGGTCAAAATACTATCAGTGTAACAAGTACAACTTTAAAGATATATGTGCATAGGGGGGAATAAATAGATTTGAATCTGTAATACCAAGTTTTCTGTTCTTCACAGTACATTCTCAATTTTGATTATTTAACATTATAAATACTGTTATGGAGGTTTTTTTCTGAAATTACCTAGTAAAAGATTTTGCCATCAGCTCCTTGATGTACCTCGCAATAGCAGTTTCATTAGTGATTTGATTTGGCAGAATGGCTTTACCAGTGGGAAAAGAAAGGATTGCCCCGAGGTTGGTGAGAGTTCAGCTCAGAAGAATAATGGTCATTTTGAAGGCAACTGCAGCTCATCTCAGAATGCATTTCATTTGCTGGAATAAAAGTATTGTCATGTTGTGAGAAAGTGAAAGGTGGGAAGAATTTAAAATAGTTGGAGTTTTACACTTTACCTAGAGGGAATTAATTGAGAATGTGCCTGCTGTGGGATAAATTTAGGAGTACCCCCACATCCCAATGCTGCCTGCGTTCAGGGATACAACTTGGTGGTAAAAAAGAAAGCTGCACTGATGAAATTTTAATATGAAAACAAATTCTTACTTTTCACAGAGTTGATCGAATTGGCTATAATAGAGAGGGAATTTCACTTTTGAGTACTTCTGGAGTCAGAATGCAAAGTTTTTGTTTCCACAAGCTTTATATCGGCCAGCCTATCTTTAGTTGCCCACCCTATGAAATGCCTGCTGGGTGTGCATCATGCCTACACACTGCATCCTGTTCGTGTGTGAACATGAGAAGAATTTTTGAGATGGGAACTAAGGCTTTTTGGGGTTCTGGCAGGACTGCTTTTTTCTGCAGTGCCATCCATTATCCAGTGCATTGGTGAGATAAGCTTCTGGCTG
>VYZT01073860.1:0-13537 GCA_013400735.1 Pomatostomus ruficeps | reverse complement strand
TGTGGGAGTGAATGTTCCCAGCTGATGATAGACACATCTAAATGGGGACTTTAATTAGCTAAAAATATTAGTTCATTTAGCACAATAAAAAAATGTATTAGCTGGTGAAAAAGAAAAGAGGAGGATTAATGGAACACATTCCTATGAGTCAGTGGCAATATCCAGGTAGGTATAGAGCATTTGGTTTGGTTTGGTTTTTTTGTTCCTTGATGAGATATCAGAAAGCCCTTCCTCATCTGATTTTCTTGAAAAAAGCAAACCTTACCAGGGTAAGAAAACAGATTATATATATATATATCTATAGTTAAAATTAGAAAAAATAGAAAAATTAATCAAGTCATCAATACAGTTATATATTTGGCTAAATAATTCTATTTCCGAATATATATTTTGCTTAGAGTCTCATAATTCAGTGCTAATTTTCCAGGCAAGCAAGAGTATATGACCCTGTTCTGTCTCAGTGCTGCTTCCACTTTTTTCTGAAATTGTTACCAAGTTCAGCCAGGACGTAGACGGATTAGAGGATCTCAAAGATGAAAGTCCTGTTTTGTGAAAACTCATTCAGGAGGAAAAACTGGAGTCCTTGCTTCTGTGGGGGAAAATTCAGAGCACTGGGTCAAGTGTTGATTGGCCTGATGGCCTCTTCTCAAAGTAAATCCAGGGCTTAGGAGAAGTGCAAAGGCTGACTTTGCAGAGAAGGAAAATAATAAGGCCCTGTTGACACAGGGAATAGGGGTTTAGGTCCTGTACAGAATTAGGAGTATGCTGGTAGCAGAGGGATATTGAAACCTGTCTCCAGAAAGATCTGCTCATCATGGAGCTGAGTTGTGTCTTCCCTTTCTTTTCAGCCTAGATGGCAAAGCCAGTTCCCACATGGAGATAAAATTATATTTCTGTTTCTTTTTTTAATTTTTTTTAATGGTGTTAGCCCTACTTTACCATGGATTCTGTGGTGGTCCATTGAGGTCTGTATTCCAGAAAAATTCCTTAAATTCCCTGTGGAGTTATTCCCATCTCTAGTGTTTGTGCACCACACTGTGGTAGTGTCATACAAACAATACAATAAACCTGTGAAGGAGTCTCAGCAGGAGATGATTAATTTATAAGCATGATTTTTTTTATTAAACTTATTTCCTATCCACCAAAGACAAATTCCCCTTTCATATCCCCTCTTAATTCTCTGTGTCAATTTTCTGATATTGGACTGGGGTTTTTTTATATTACATCTTTCTTAAGTGGACAGAGGGGTTTTTTGGTGCATCTGATTTGTCACTTGAGTACCTGGAGGCAGGGAAAGTGGAGCTCCTGAAGGCAGGTGAGTGCAGGGTGGTGACAGATCCTGTTTTCTCTCACCTGCTCTGCTCCATGAGCTGCTCTTGTGTCTCTGCAGTTCCTGCTGAGCCCTGGCCTGGGGTAGGACCTGCTCTGCCAGAGCCTTGCAGTGACAGCTTGAGGAGCTGCTCCTTCAGCCATTACGTGTGGAGAGAAACAGGGAGAGGAGATTTCAAGAGCAAACAGACCAACCAAAGGCAGGGCTGGCAGCACCTGTGAACAAAGCACGGCAGCAGGAGTTGCCGTGCCCTATTAGACCACTGGGCCGTGGTGTCCTGTGGCCAGTCACAAACCCCAGCCAAGGCCAGCTGCTCCAAAGTGTGAAACCAGGCACAGTGCAGCAGGCAGCTGTGCCTGTTAATATTCACTTGCTTATATTTTTAAAAATTTCTTCCCCTGAATGCTTAACTTGGTAATTTAATTTCAGCACATTCTTTTCTCCTACCTTTGCCTCAAAAAAAAGAGCTTGATTCTCCTACTGTAATACCAGTTTCCCAGTCATCTTTGCTAAGCAGCTGAAGCATTCACCGTGTTCTTCTAATAGCACTTTGATTCTGTAGGTATTGATAGCTGGGGGAATTCATCCGCAGTTAAATCTGCTCTTTGGCTGTGTGCAGTAACTTCTCAGGCAGGTCATGTACTCCATTCCACTGCTATCTCCTGTTTCTCTGTATATTTTTCTGCATTTTGCATTATCATTTGTTAAATGCATTTCAACCTGCAATTTGTCTTAGTCAGCAGTTTTTGGACCTTTGTGTCTCTCTGCACACCCAGGGAATTTAGAAATAAATCACTGCTCTTACTGGTTGTTTTTAATGCAAAAGATGTTTTAGAGAAAGTCAAGAGGGGCTTGGTCAATATTGTCTGGACTCTCCTGTGCAATAAAACATTTTCCATATGCTTTCCCAAGTGGTAAGAGAATCCTGATTCAATTCAGTTTTCTCTACTTGCTATTTTTAATTTTTAATATATATGTTTTTCATTGAATTCAAGCTCTGCTGGTTAAATTTCATGTGTTGGAGATAATGCGGGCCCTAGTCAAAATTATTTTTCTACTACTTATGCAATGATTTTTGTTGGCAGGTTTTACATGAAAAGACTCTTCCTGAAATATTTGGTAGGCTAGATAATACAGAATAAGCTAAGAAAACAAGAAACTGCACACAGCACAGCTTTGTTAGGCAGCGTTTCTTAGATATTCAAAGACAAGACCTGTTTTTAATAAGATGTTTCCTAAACTACATTGCTTTGCTGAGGTGGAAACTGCATTAATGTAAGACAAACATGTCTCTTCTTTAAAACCTGTCCAAAAAATGGGGTTCTTTGAAGTGAGCAGAAGGATTTGCATAAAGATCTGGATCTCCCTCCTGCACCATTGAAACGAGTGAAATCTTTGTGCATCAGAGTCTGATTTTATGGTAGTGTGGAGGTCCTGCTGCCAGTGCAGTGAATTACCCATTCTAGGCTTACCTGCCTTGTCTAATTAACGATGGAAGGTGTAAATGGGCTCCTCGTGTGCTCGGTGCAAGCATTGCTGCCTCTGTGTCCCTCTGGACCAGCACTAGAGCACTTTGGCACTGCCAGGCCTGTGCCACACCCTTGGCCCTGATGTCCCTTTAGGGTGCTGGAGCAGCTCTCTCCTTGCCACACTCATTTCAGAGCTTTAAACGAGAATATTCGGGAGCAGAGGCTGTTTGCCCATCAATTCGTCTGCTGCTCTCAGCAGGGTGACTCCGCGGCGCTGGGAGGCACCAAGCACTCAGGTAATAACGCGCAATAAATGATCATGGAGTAAAAAATTGTTGTGAAGGTTGTGTAAAATTGATTCAAATGGGAGGCAATTGTCACAACTTGTTTCAAAAACAAAAGCAGGGCTTTTAACAGAGCTGTGGCTATAATGCTTCATTATCACAATCAAGTTTCTGTCAAGAGCTGGGAAAGGCTGGGAGCTCTCGGGAACCCCTCTTGATAAAGAAGTAAAATTCACTTTTTGTTTGTGAAATTAGTCTACAGGTTTAACAAATTATAAATAATTGATGAAATGAAAAATGATTGAATAATGCATTCAAGGGACAGTTTTCATATTAGCAAACTGGTCTGGTGTACATTCAGGGGAATTTTCTGCCATGTTATTTAGCAGCAGGGATCAGAAATATTCATTTCCTCACAGTAAGATACATCTAACAGTTTCCTTAATTTGGAGACAATTAAGATTGCAATGTGGAGGGACTATTGCAGTGGAGTGACTCACGCCATACTTATTAGGGAACAATAAGATTACTTTAACTTCTGAAGCAAAGCTAAATCTCCAAACTACTTATTTTTAAATAACTGCAGACTACATATGAATAGGGATAATCGGATTCTAGAGATTTTTCTGTTACTGAACCAACAAAAAGCTGACACATCTATTTGCTGTGCGTGAACAAAATGAAGAAAAGAACCCAACAGTCTAGAAAAAATTACGTAGGTTTATAAGTACAACTGATCTTTGCATGTGTGCATTAATACTTTTGCTATGTTTTTTGAAGTTCTCCAAGCATTGGTAGATGAAGTTATTTCAGCTGAGGCAGTGGGCAGAACTTTGCAACTTGTTTTTCCTTGTCACTTCATCAAAAATACAGTTCTGATATGTCCAGGAAAATTTTGAAAGAAGGCAGGTATTATCCTGCCAATGTGCCTACCCTTATCTATTTGTTATGTGGCAAGGCTGCTATAAATGTGGATTTTAAATACACAGCTGCCTCTGCCTCCAGCTGCATGGGCAAACTCTCCTCAAACTTGTTCCCTTTTCAGACAGACACAAGGCTTTCAAATGGTCATCTTTCTGCCTTATCAATCTAAAAGTCATCATTATATAAATATTTTGCCCATTTGCTGAGAAAGCCCTTTTTCTCAGAAATCTGTCAAGAGATGCTTTTCAGGTTTTATAGATTTATTTGCGTAAACAACATTTCACACAAAATTGTTCATGTGGGCTTCAGGGCTAAAAATTTTTACTAATAAAAGTTCTGATGACACAAACAGATTTTGGGCAGAATTAGGGAGCCACTGGAATAGCAGACACCAGCAAAAAATAGGGTTGAAAATCAGTGTGGGACTGTCCCGTGCAGCCTTTGTGGGTTTTTTTTGTCCTTCATTGAACTTCAAAGGTAGCAAGAGACCATAAGGAAAGGAGAGGTGAGGTCTGGACAGAGGAAGAGAGATGTGAGGTCAGAGCATGAACAGGACAGGTGAGAGGGAGAGCATGAGAAAAGCACAATGACCTTGCTAGAGCTACAGCAAGAAAGGAAAATTGAAAGAAAGGAAAGGAAGAAAGGAAGATGAGCTTGTCCTGGAGGCAGAGAGAGAAGAGGAGCAGAGGAGAGGAATTGTAGCCATTGCATAATAAAGGACATGCTTAGCAGCAGGAATAATGATGAATGATCAGCTGCACAACCCAGAGACAGAGCGAGCTGTTAGGCAGAGGCGCTGTGCAGAGATAGCTGTAGGGGAAGGAAGATGGAGAGATAATTACAGAGAAGTAAATCACAAAGCAATATGTCTGTATAAAGAATTTAAGTGGAATTCAGTAAAGAATAAGATTTTTTAATACATTTCCAGATATAGTTCAGCTCAGATAGAATTACTTTAGATATTTGCTTTTTTTAAGGATGAATGAGGAAGTTCTTTGCACCATCCTTCTGAGGTGACATTTGCTAGGAAGTACAAGGGTTTTCAGAAGATAGTTTGCCCATTTACAATGAAGGTCTCAAGAGAATCAGAAAAGTTTGAAGGCATCGATACAGTAGCCAGTAGCACACTGTTTGAATTCTCTCAAAACCCAGGCATCATTTTTTGAAGAAGTAATGGTTCGACACTGAACAGTTTTTGAAAGTGTGTCCTACAGCAGTCACACCATTTAAATATCAGCTCCTCACCAAAAAATCCCCTCCTTTTCTCCTGAGATTTTTGTCCTTTTTTTTCAGATTTATTAAAATGGAAGAATATAAGGAAATAGCACCCATCTTTTCTAGCGACTGTAGGCGATAGCACTATCATTAGAAATTATTGCTACATACCCCAAACCACATACTACTAGAAATGGGATACCTGGCAAAAAGTAAATTCAGTGTGGCCTCACAAAAGTCATTTGAACTGATAAACTCTGAGCATCTTAATTGCATTTAGTAGAACTGGGGATGCTTTGAAATCACAGGAGTTGTTCACAGCCTTTAAAGACCATAACAGCAAAAGAGCTTGGTAGAACAAAAAACTATGAGTTGCAGGAGCTTTGGAATAACTTCACTTAAGAAGATTCCTTTTTACTTATCTAACTGTGCTGATCACTGGGATCCGAAATGTAGATCTTAGGAAAAACAATTTACTTTTCCAATTTCTCATGGGATAAAAAAACCACAAGAAAAATACTAACATTCAAAAATTAAAAATGTAGGGAGCTCACAACTCTGTTTGCATCCAGCTGTGAGCCATTACTCACATGAGTAGTCTCACGGATTGCAGAGGGTCTATTTGTGGATGCTGGAGCTTACTCCTGGGAGCAGACGAGCAGAGGCACAGGAATCAGGCACCAGCTAGGGGAGGAAAGCTGTGGCAGGAAAGGGCTGTTCTGCCTGCTTTGGAGGATGTGTGGGATGTGGTCCTATAGCCTCAGGCTCTGGTGGCATCAACTTACACGAGGTTTGAGGGCAGCTACTGCTTTACCACCTTGGAGCCTCTGCTCTGCACCTCCTCACTGGCCCAGAGGCAACAGGTCCTGTAAGCAAGGGATTGAGAGGGGGTTATTTGGGTTTTGAGAAAGAGCAACACAACAGAAAGGAGAAAAACAGAAGGTGAAACTCCCAAGCTGGTCTTTCTCCTCCTTCACTTATGTGGTTATCCCACCAACAACCCTCTATCCCTTTGCCACTCTACTCACTTTTCTCCACACAAAAACTTTCTCCTACTCTCCCTTTCCTCTTCACCTGCAAATCCCTCTCCTTTATCCAATAACACTACATCTCTCTCACACCTGTAGTCCTTTCTGCCACATGGAGAGCCTCAAAACTTTATTTCCTTCCTGTTACCACACAAATATAATTTTCCAGCTCCTTTTGCCCTTCCTGGCCCTCCCAGAACTGCCCTTCACCACAACATGTGCTCCTGTCAGCAGGTGACTCCTTCGAATCTGGCCTGTCGCTTATGCTGCTGAATTGAATTTACTTGAAGGGTCTTTGGAAGGACAAAACTGAATTTGTAGCTCAGGAGCCTTGAGCTTTCCCATCTACAAAAGAAGCTGAGGGAAGAATCAGGTTCAAAATCCAGCTGTTAGTGATTCATATGCAAAATGAGTTTTATGGAAAGGTCTTAAGTGGGCTATGGAATAAAACTTGGAGATCCCAGCTAATAGCTCAAAGCTAAAAGAATAAGGCACAATGTGTTAAATCCCCTTGCTAAAGTCTACTTACCTATTCTAATTACAGAGAGGTCTCATCAGGGCACTGGCATATGATATCAAATCTACTCCTCAAATTGTTTTTATCGTGGAAGAAATTGATGGTCTGATCACAGGAGAAGAATCGTGACAGAGGAAAAGGAATGAAAATGCCCTTTACTCTTGTTATATTTCTTCCCTTGGATTTAGGGCATGGGGTGGGTCTGCTTTTGCTAAATATGCAGAGCTTAGTGGGCAGCTGCATGAATGCTAGCTGTCACATGACTGTGGAAAACTAGAAGGATAACTGGCCTAAGATCATTCTCTTTGACTTTTACGTTGCTACCCTAATGTTCCTTAAACAGCACTTTTTGCCTGATACAGAATACAACTGAAAAGATCAAAAAGTGGTATACAATCAAATAGAGTTGGAAGTTTTGGCCAGCTTCAAAGTGTTCCTGGGAAGCCAATGCCCCATTCTAGGAAAATAGCTTCATTCAATACAATATTTACACAAATACTTAAGTTTATGCTTAAACAAATATGGGTTGGAGTAGGTGCATCAGTGCTTTCATGGATCAGAGACTAAGATCATCATAAGCACCTAATTCCAATTAAATTTTTTGGTCTTTAAATGCTCCAAGTATATATGCAGGGAATATGGACACTTTGGATAGCTGTCACTTGATGTAAATTACGTGATTTTAAAAACATTTTTCGTATTATCTGAATTGTTCTTGTTTGTTCCTGGAGTTTGTTTCTCCATCTACAAAAGTAAAGCTGATCCATGAGTCTGTTCTGTTGTTTAATGGCTATGTTGGCATTCAAGTCACTTGAGCTCAGATCTCTGTCCCAGCTGCAGAAATTTTCTATCTTTTCAGATGAGTGCATAGAGTCACCAGGACATGTGCATCCCGGTATCCATATTTATTTTTGTAAGAGCAAGATGCCTAGACAACCCCTCAGAAAGCATTGAAGATCTAGACTATTAAAACTGTGCCTCACAGAACCTAATGCTAATGAGAATTTAGCTCTGATCAGCTGTCAGATTGCAATCAACAAAGAAATGTTTCCTCACTGCCTTGTCTTAGTGGTCAAATCCACTGTGTGTCAAAGCAAATCTGCATTCTTATCCAAAAGATGGCAGATCATGGCAGACATACTGTTCCTTTTCTATTTTCCCTTACTATCAGGCTAAAAGGTAACATCCTCTCAGGCTTCCGCCCTCCCTTTTTCAGGCCCAGTCACCAGTTATTCAATACAAACAACCATTTCTAGTACTGAAACTGAGCACCTCTGATCACTCCTGAATACCTGTCACTCACTGCTAGAACACCTTCCTTGAAGCTAGAGAATATGGGTTCAAACAATCTTAACTGGCATTCCCCCTATTTCTGTTTATAAACTTGAAAATGTCTGCAGACCCACCAGGCTGTGCATCTGCTGAGCCCAGCAATCCCAGAATGTGTCAGATTTAATCTGTGTGGCATCCAGTGTGTCTGAGACATGCTGAACTCGGAGCACATTTTCTCTGAGTTGATCCTGAATCCACAGTGGCATTTGTCTGGCACTTTGGGGCATCCAGACTTATTGCTCAGATGTTCAAAATCCTCAGGTTCTGCCAGATGGAAAAATAATTCATCTGAAAAAACCTCGAGTAGTTTGACTCAAAGGGAGAATTATTCTTAGCGTGCCAAATGCCTCACTTTGCATGTGCAAGGAGTTGAGTATGTGTAAGACTCTCACAGCTGATGTAGTGGACTTTGGCAGAGAAATGCAGATTAAATACAGGTCAGCCATTACCACAACCTCAACCTTGTGACAAACAACAAATCTGGACATCTCTAACTTCAAGATGATGAAGAAAGTCTTAATCCCAGAGGATACCTCTCTTAAACTCATCATAATGCACCTGTATATCTCAAAAAAGCATAACTGTGTGTCTTGGGTGGCTTAGGTGACTCTATCAGCGAGCTGAGGTTGTTGAAAATCCATAGAAGATCTCTTCCAACATGCTGTGTGTTCTCCTCACCCCCAGCAAGGGATTGCAGGACACAGACAGAATCTAAAGGTTGGGAAATTCAGCCTAAGGTTGGAATCTGTGGTCTTACACATGGCTGGGTTGACCTTGTGCCTTGCCTCCAGAAGGAAGAGAGCTCACTTTTTCCTCCTTCATACCCAACTTTGATACCTGTCAGATGCTTTTGGAAGCTGTGTTCCACCTTTCCTCTTTTGGCAGAAGAGGACTTTGAGAGCAGCTCACCAAATGTCTTGTGAAGCTCTGCTCTGAGGTTCACAGTCTATGAACAGCAAGCAAAATTTGCTTTTCTGAATGGATGTCCACGCTAAAATACAATGAGGAGCGCAGTTATTCCAGTAATGGAGATAAGCAGAAGAAACTAGCTGGATTATTATCTAATCTAGATAAAATATTTCAGACAGTGTGTTAGGATTCTGGAATGCAACATCTTTAAATTTTACACTCTGTGTTGATCACAGAGGATGGCAAATGTATGTATTGACTGAAGTGGGTACCCTCAGAAAAGCTGAATAGTTTTGCACAATTATTGCATGCAGTTGTGTATATCATGCAAATGTGAGTACTCCTATATGTGCCCTCACATACCAGATGGGACTTTTCACATCTAAAAAGGGTTGTGTTACAGTCAGATGTAAATAAGAATTTCTATTGTTTTAGATTCCCTAGTCTTACTTGGAATAATGAATATGGTATTGGATATCATGCATGAAAATTTGTTATTTAAAATATGATACGTGATATACCCAGTGAAACTTATCCTGATGAGGGAAAAAAATTACCAAGAGATGGCACAAACTGTAAGTCACACATGAATTACCTGGAGAATGAAACTTCCTTCAGTTGTATATAACTTTTATAAAGATAGTGGTCCCACTGAAGATGTCATATTCCTAGCACTAAAATACAGCTGCTTGCAGGAATTTATGATAATACAAAAATTTTGGAAGGGGAGTTAATTCACTCCTTTATAATGGCAAAGTTATTGAGCTATGATAATAATTTCTGTGGATTATACATTTATTGGGGGAAAAAAGATGTGCTCTGGACAGTTACTCATTGGGCTGAGAGGGATCTGGGTTTATTCATTCTGGCTGTTCTCCCAGAAATACATGGTTGAACTAGAAGATACTCAGATCCAAGGTTTTTTGGATAGAAGCCTATTTCAAGCTGCAGACCTTGCTGGTGTCCTAGAGTTTGGTGAGAGGCAAGCCTTGAGCAGTTGCCCAAAGTGTGCCACTCCTTGCCATGGGTATAGGCTGTGTCCTACAGGGTGTGTGGGGTACAGGAGCACAGCCTGCCCGGCTCTGCTTTGTGGAACAGGTTTGCTTTTTGACTCAGAGCAGCTATTTCTCCAATTCTTTGCCATTTTCCTTCTTTTTTTTTTTATCACTCATTCTATTTTTTGGTGTTTATGTGACAGCAACTACAAGAGCACTCGTAAAACACCTACAGCAGATTCGATCTCATCGGAGTCTTCAAGGCCCCACTCTTACACAGGTAAGATAACAATGATGTTAATAACCTTAGAGAACTCGTGACAAGGCACTCCAAATTTATAAACAAAGTATCTAACCCAAGGTACCTTCTCAATTGTAGTTTAGTTTACCCCAGCCACGTGAAAGTGCTGTGTCTCAAATGTCCTCCAGTTTGAGGGCTCTCCTCACATAAAAGATAGTCAAAGCCATCACCATTCTACACAGCTCAAAAGCTCCTTTGCCTCTCGATTTTCTCCCTGAAATTACTTTTGAGACAATGCTTTCCCCCTCACTCCTAATAAATAATTATGTAGTAAGAGCTATTTCTTAAGCAGGATGAAGTCTGTGATGTTTTAAAAATGTTGGATTTGCGGCGCTATTTTTTTCAGTTATTTATTATTTTTTTTAGTAAATATTTGAAGTCCCTCATTCTGGTTCTTTATTAGACATTGTGCTACACATGTGGGCTCTGGCAAGTTGGGAGCTGTGGGAGGAATTCTGATCTGAAACAGCCCTCTGGTAAACACAAAAATGAGTGTACACCAATTTCAGAACCCCTCTATCTCGAATTACCAAAACAAACAGCTTTGAAATTGGAAATGTGTTTATCCTGGCCCTCCAGTCTGGCAGAGCAAGTTTGGCCCCATGGAATGGAAACTATGCATTTGAAACATCACAGGCTTTATAAAGATTTGGAGACCAAATATGGGGAAGGCTGTGAGCATTCTGGCTTGAAATACATAAGGAAGGGAGGAAAGAGCTGGCTGAATCCACAAGATAATGTGAGAGCCTTCTGTTATACAGGGTTAGCCACAAAGCTCTTTGTTTTCAGTGCAAACAACCACTGTAACGTCAAGAGTCTGGAATTCCTTGAATTCTATAGTAACACTAATTATTTTCAGAGGCATTGCAAACGTTGTAATGGGAGCCATGGCAAGATTTTGTCTGTACTCTCTGTTTATTGAAAATAAGCGACAGGGGGTTTTTTTTAACTATACTGTTATTAATCTTGGAACTTTTTGACAAAAAACTAATCTATCATACTTTATAATCTAAATATTTAAGATGTAAGTTAAAATTGCCAAGTTTGCAAATTAAATGTACACAGGGAAAAAAATCATGATCACTGACTTTAATGACTAAATAGTTTTATTAGGTCTTCTGAAAAGATTATGGGAGATAGGAATAATCTGAAATAGGTTGCATGAAGAAGTTTTGTGCATGGTTAAAACACATGCATTTATGCATTTGGCATAAATTTTAAATGTAGTGTGGTTGTCAGGGCTGACAACTGTTTTAGACCCATAATGGGCCAGAGCTGACTGAAAATAGTTTATCTTAATAGTATCTATGGACTAAGTGCTTAAACATATTGTTGCTAAACTCAGTGTATTTATGGGGATCCTAAGAAGCAGGTAATTAGTGCATTGCAATTTTATCTCCAACATTGACTAGCAATACGAGTCTGTGAGCCAACTTCACAGATGGCATAGTCAACTTTAACTCCATTTATTTCATTGTGATGTCCTTATTTAGCCCACCACTTATTTCAGAATTAAACTGAAAATTAAATATTTCGGAATTAAGTCCATAATTTTTTCCTTGATGATCCTGAGCCATTCTAGCCAGTCCTGTCCCACTGATTTGTAGTTATAATCTGGATTGCATTCGAGGTGCAACTGGGAGCTGGTCCTATTTCTCTGCAGATACATTTAGGCTCAGCAGAAAATGACAGGCCTCCCCAAAGTTGTGTGTATCTTATCAGGATAAGACACAATGGAGAAGCTCAGTGGGAAAAGCAGATGTAGTTGAAGATCCAAACTCTCAGCATTCCTGTGTTTCCCTTTGGTCCAGCTCCTGGCTGATGCCATGGACTGAACAGCAAGGAGAGCTCACAAAGCACATGCTTCAGTTCAGTTTGATCTAGAAGTAACCAGTCCATGCACACTGAGCTTTCTCTGGTGTGCAGACTAAGGCATGGTGAATAGCAGCAGCCAAAATTTAATTGCTGGCCTGAAACAAAATGCTAATGTAAGACATTCTCTAAAATATATTCAAAATCACTCTGAGTCTGGAGAGCAGCTTGGACAATTTCACCTTTCAGCAGTCTTATTGCAGAACCTCCAGCCTAACTTCTCTGTATGAGAGCTAACCCATGACACAGTTCTGGAATTCCTTCCAAAATGCTCTCATTATCTTCCCTCTTTTTTTTTGTTTTACAATGTCCAGGCATCCCTCCCTTTAGGAAAGATGTACTGGTTTGAGGTTTTTCTTGTCTTTAATAGTGTCTAAAACAGACTAAGGTATGAACATAATTTGGTCAAAAAATCCAGTGCAGTGAAGGAAAGAAAAGCAATGAATCTTCCAAAGACACGGTAATGCTGTGGAAAACAGAAGAGAAAGAACTGTTCAGGGCTTCTCCACCTAAGATTTTGCAGTATAGAGAAATCAATGGAGTACAGAATTTTTGTGTTTGTGGTGATATCCAAGCTGCAGTAACTGCGTAAATCTGCTGAGATGAGTTTTTAAGAAAAGCTTAGCCAGTCCTCATCTTTGAATTAATTGCAGTGTTAATGAACAAGTCTTCACACATCTCATACAACAACCCTTTAGCTTGATAGTTTCCAAACCTCTGAAAGGCTGTACCTTGTCACAGCCAATGAGCATTCTTATAAAATATTGCCTCATGCTTCCTCACTGAACCAGTCATGACAGCTTTGGTGATTTAAGGAGCACGTACCTGGTTGTTGCAGGGAAGAGCTGAATTTTTATCATGGACAAATGATGTCAAGTTCTTGACTCAGATGAGGCTTTTAGGTGAATAATATCTGAAAAACTTTAATTGGCAGCTCCAGTATTCTTTCTTGCATGTTCTAGCATGACAGCACAACAGTTCCCCTCACCAGTGAAGTATGTGCCCCTTCTGAATATACACTGCCTAATCAAGCCTGCCATTTCCAATGGCTACGAGACCTTTAGGATATTTTTTCAACTCTTTGAACAAACTCTGGGCAATGCTGGTAGAAAAAAGTGAGCAAAGCCAGTTCTTCAATTGTAGTATAGTTCCCATGCAAACAGCAAGCAAAACCACTCAGCTGTACAGTAACAATAGATTTACAAATCTCATCACTTGGAAGGGAAAATTATTTATATACAGTTGCTTGAAAAGTAATTTGGGTTGATAAATCATTGGGCACCTTGTTAAATCCTTTTCATCATTATATTATGTGAAAGTAGAGTCCCATCAATTATTACTGCTTTTTCTTGGTCACGGCA
>VYZT01073834.1:0-11295 GCA_013400735.1 Pomatostomus ruficeps | reverse complement strand
ACCTGTGCTTGAAACCAAGACACTTTGAATATGTTTTTCTTCCATTAATTTATCCATGTAACCAATTGAAACATTTAGCGTTTATGTAAATGCTTAGCATCTGCAACAGCCTTTGGCAATGCATTATACACCTTAACTTCATGTTGTGCGACTCTAACCACCTCCTTGTACTTGCTTTCGAGGCGTTAAATTCAAGTGTTGTTTGATAAACTCAAATCACGTGCAGGAAAAAGGGAGCAGCACCACCACCTCTAAGGTTGCTGCCACTCACTAACCAGCCACCCAAGGAAAGGAATACTTTCAGCCCACTCACTGGTGTGTTCTTAAAGCAGATGGGCCAGGAAATCTCTACAATGAAAGTAAAAAGCTATTCTGGCTTATCCTAGCACTTCAAAGAGCAAATGAAATTGCATATGGTCACCTAAGGTGACACTTGATTGTCAACAATCACAAGATTTATCAAATCAACTCTATTACTACAAAATATCAGAGCTACTGAAAAACAAAATTTCATCAGCTCTTATACTTCTTTGTGTTGAAGTCCAGGTTTTTGAGGTGTTTTTTTCAGATTCTGATGGCACTCCCCTGGGAATGTCTTTCTGGTTTTTTTGTTGTTGTTATTTTGATTTCCGCCCCCCTCCCCCCCCTCCCTTATTCCTTACAAAATCCTAGGTCCTATGCAGGGCTAATATCTATCCAGTCTGAGGCTTTATCATGTCCATCATGGACAGACAACCCTCACTTAGCCACCTCCATCTTATGGTCTTCAGAACAGACTCAGTCCACTTTACCTCAGGTCAAGGCAGGTAACATGGTCTTTGTCACAAGGTCAATTTTCAACCATTCCTTGCTTTCCAGCTTGTTTGCTGAGTGGTTTCTGAGGCTCCAAAAATTTCTTCATAACATTGTCTTTAAATGATTCTCTTAAGTGTACTTGTAGCATGATGTGCTCCAAAAGGTTCTATCTACACTTCTTCATGTTCACTGACGACTGTATGGACCTTCACCATCTCTTTTGCGGGCCAAAGAGATTTCATTTCTTCAATAACTCTTTGCACAAAAGAGTTCTATATATATGACAGATTTCTTTTTCTCTGCTTAGTATATTTTTGCAGATTTACTCTATCTTTTAGTTGGATTGAGTGGGCTAGATCTCATACCATGCTGAAGATGAGGGTAAATCCTGGATTTTTGAAATCACGTGGCACCTTTTTCTGTTTTGTTTTGGTTCTGTTTGCTTTGCTTTCCTAAGAGTTACTACCTTCCCATTTTCTGTGTATAATTTTGCTGCTACTTAGCCCTGAGCTGGCGTTTCCATTTACTTAACAATCCTAGTCACAAAAGGTCATGCTTTGAGTCTTAGTCAGCTCAGAGCATCATATTTGCAAAGCTGGAATCCACCTATCCCTCACATCTGTATCTAAATTGACTGTCATTTGCCATCTTTTTTTCACCTGGTCTTTCAGAAAGGCAAGGACATTCTTCAGTATTTTAGCCAACACTCAACCTTGAATAACAGTAAGTTTCAGCGAACTCTGCCACCTCATTGCTCCAGCCTCTTACCTGACCATTTGGAAATGTGGGATATCACAGCCTGTGGATTTATTTTTAAAATTTTCGTTCCCTGTGAGAAATGAACATTTATTCCTAGTTTGCTTCCTATCTTTTAGGGAGTTATTTGTCCAATTACTTTATCCTTTCACAACTTCATGTCCTTTGCAGTCTTCAATGAGAAATATTCTTGACTGCCTTTTGCAAAAATTAGTAGACTATGACACTTAGACTTGTCCATGGCAAGTTTCTGTTTTCTCTTATCACACACACCACAGATAAGTGATCTGTAACATGTTTTCTTGGTCAGCTACAGACATGACTAGCGAAATGGTTCACATACACGTTCAAATGCTGTTTCCTTAGAAAAAACTACTCCCTGCCAAAACCTTTTCCATTAGGCAGATGTTAATTGTAAGTTCTTTATGAATTCTATGCCTAATGTTGAGCTTGCTTAGTGATATCCAGTCTTACCAGGCAGGATGTCACATTAGACAATCCCATTAGCCCTTCCTGTAATGATCACAAGAGTCCTAAAAGCTATTGGCAAAGCTCAAGTGTTATAAGAAATAAATAAAAATCACTCTTGGTGATCACTCTGTGATGTTATTAAGAAAGAACACTTTTATGAGGTTCCACTCAAGAGCACTTGAAAGGAGTAATCCATGCACACAAGGGAGAGCAAGGACTGAAAACATGTTTAAATTGGCACCAAAATCATAAAGAGGAACACTTATTCCCCTGTATCCTACCTCCTGCTGTCTGACCTTTGACAGGAGAGGTCAGACTATACTGCAAGATTGACTAAAAAATGTCATGAAAAATAGTAGCAACAAGAGACCCAATGCACAGGTGCTTGTAAGGTCTGAGAAGGAATCTAATCAAAATCTCTGTGCAAAACTAAGAGGGTCATTTGTCACCTGAACTGACCAGCAGTGTGCTAAAAGTTGGATGCAGAATAATAAGTCTAAAGATAAGGTTTAAGAAAGATTCACGAATTTCTTTTTTTACTTCTGTAAATGGAAGCGATCACAATGAAGATAAAGAGTCTGAAAAGAACAGAAGGGGGAGAAAAAGATACAAATTAATTTTTGTGAATAAAAAACCTGTGCACAGAAATATAAGTCTAATACGTGCCTTGCAATTAGCTAATTGCCACAAGAATCACCCAATCACAGAATGGTTTGGGTTGGAAGGGACCTTTGAAGACCATCCAGTTCCAACCCCCCTGCCATGGGTAGAGACACCTTCCACTAGACCAGGTTGCTCAGAGCCTCTTCCAGCCTGGCACTGAGCACTTCAGGGATGGGGCATGTTAGAAGCTCTCATGGTTATAAATTAACACAACCTAAAAAGCAGTTGATATTTTATCCATACCAATATCAAACAAAGAAACCTATCCAATTACGATGATTAATATGAACCAAAACTTTCAGCACATTCTTTCTTGTATTGCAAACAAAGAGAAAATTTCTCATGATTCTATGACTGCACAAAATTTGACATTTAAAAATCAGGAAAGCAGACTGACATATCTGTCTGCTGCACAGTTTTTTCTTCTCTATTTCTGGTTGCAGGCATACTCAGAGACATTGTAGAATTGCAAAATGTCACACTGGAGAGCACTTCCACTCTAATTTGCAGTCCTATACTTATCTTTGTTTATTTGTTCATATTCCATGAAGCCTGATATATCCATAAAACTTCCAGTGCTTGTGTATTCTTGTAGGTCAGAGAGATAATGTGAAAATACTTTTATGCTGAATACTTCTGTCTTATTCCCAAATATGCTATGCCAAATCCATGTTTTCAATTGACACCAATGAATGGACTAGATCCTTTGTGGATATGAATCAATGTAGTTTCATTGATTTCACTTTACTTGAGTAATTCATGACAGCTGAGAATCTGGCTCAAGGCTTTAATTGGCTCTAAAAAGCGAGGGAAAATGAAATACCAAAATAAACCAAACAAACATGGGTATATTCAGTCAATATTTAGTACACTACACTCATACTCTTTCACCAGCAGGTCTCTATACCACCCAGCTCAATGTCTTTTTCAGGTTGCATTTCAGTCAGTTAGGGAATGCAAATGTGAATATACTCTCTGGAGAGTTAAAGTTCTGGAGACTGAGGGAACAGAAAGGAAAAGAGGGAATTTTCTGTCCTATAAATGTTGCTTCTGTGAGTAATTAACTTGAATTTTCTAATCCTCTCTTAGACTTGCACACAGAGAAGTCAGTCAAACACTGCCTTTTAATAAAATTCCTTATGACACCTCTCTTCATGGCCATGAAATGACCGTTGAGCAACACTCAATGAGCAATACTTACTTTGTTTGTGCTTGTTATTGCACACTCCTCAATGGAGAGTGGGATAGAGTCCCGGTTACTCAGGTGCTGTGCTTGGCAGCCCAAGGTAAGATTGAAGTCCAGCTAAGCCAGGCATTGAACAAAACACTAAGAGAGACTTTAGGGACTGCAGAGTAAAACACACAAGAAAAGAAAGAGCAGTGGCCACCTCTACAAACTCCTTGAACACTCAGAGGCTGCAAGCCAAGCTCAAAGCCCTCTTTGAGAGCTCTGAACTGTGATTTAGCTAGTGTGACCAGGAAAGGCTCTGGTGCAAATAAGTGCAGCACTCAAAGTCAAAAGCCTTCTCTCCAGCTGGACTTTAAAAGGAGAAGTAGTGTGAGGGGGTATAGACATGAAGATAACGGATGGAGACTCCAGTTTTTCATTTTATGGGATTAAAGAGGAGGATTGAGGACTGCAGTTCCCTATGCATACACAGTCCTGCAGCTAGTAAAGAACACAGTTATACAAACCAATGCTTGACACATTTTGGCCATGTGACAGCACTTGTTCTCCATTTACACTGGGGCCATGTAAGGATTTTTGTATGTTCTTTTCAAAACATCTATTTTGCAATTCTGATCTTTCCAAATGCAGCATATGGCATCTTTCCAGGAGCTCAGGGCCCTATCAGATATTTATTTTAGGGATTTCACTAGAAAAACACAGATGTGGGAGAGTCGTTCAGGCAAAACATTTATTTTTTTCCAAGAAGGTGCTTCCCCTGTAAGCCAATCAAAGCTATTAAAGTTTGAAAACATGTTGTAGTCAGGTATCATCACCAGCAGGTTCATCTTTTGGTTAATACAGCCTCCAAACCCCTCTGTGCATAAGATGAAAGCCCATTCAAGAAGAGTCACAAGCCCCACAATTAATCATAACATTTATTCAAGATAATTCAGACAGAGATTGTTTTAGAGAGAGCAAAAATAACAAACTTCTCCAATCTATCAAATTTCTGTAATTTACTCCATGTTAACAGGACACTGAGTAAAGAAATGAAGTTTTGTGGTGAACACAGGAAAGTGGAAGTTATCAGTACTGATACTTACTTCCCACTTCAGTGGCCCAAATTTTCTGTCACTCTAAATTGATTTTAATACATTTAACTCATTATTTTAATTGACTTTATGGGAGGGCTTTTTCCAACTGACTTTGGTGAATGGACCTAAACCTGGTTTAAAGTCGAAACAGAGCAACAGAGCAACAGAGCAGCTTCTGCTGCTTTCTTTCCTCTCACCAGCTTCTTTCCAAGACAGCTGTTCTGGTGTTGCTAACTGGTAGCCGTACTACTCAGTCAGTAAAGCCAACCGTGCATGAGCTCATGGTTGATCTGGCCCTATGATCTCAGGACTTGGCAACAGCAGGATTTTTCAAAGCCTATGCCAAAGGCCAGGCATGATGTGACCATGAATAACAAACCAATTTTGCCCTCTCCAAGTAACTTCTCTTCAAGAGGCAACCATGCAAGAAACACATTAAGGGCTGTACAGATACCTAAATATTTATTCAAGGGTATTATTCTGACTTGTGTTCAGGTCACTGCTCCCTTCACAACTGTCAACCAATCTTGCATACTAATGCTGAAATTTCAGAAATTCTATTTTAAAGAGCACCAGATATGCCTGACTGTTTTCAGGATAGGTGAGGAATTTGTTTACTTGATTTATTTCAGTGGATTCTCTTTGCCTGTCTTGTCTGGAAGGTACCTAGGATTGCTACCTTATAGAATGCATTTTAATAACATGGGGGAAAAGCTTCTGGTCCTCAGTTATAAAATTCTGTTGCATAACAAGAAAGGAGTATACAGTATATATAAATGGTTTCCACATTTGAAGGAGAAGTCTTTCAGGTAATTACCACTCTCCTTAGAAGGAAGCAAAGATGGCACTTGTTCAGATGTCAGAACCTGATGTTACCCTGCTGATTTAATGGACCATATTCAGTTCATGTTTCCCATTAAAGTGTGAAAGCATGAACTGGAAGGGAAATTTTAAATTATTATGCCCGGTCCTCTTTAACTGCAGGTACCATGGGTAGCGCCTGGAACATCATCAAAGGGACCTTAAAGAAGATACACTTGAAGTCTTTAAAATATCAGAGGTGTTCTTATTCACACTGCTATACTTCTAATTAAAATTTCACATTGAAGTGGTTTATAATGGGTTAATAAATGATGCTTGGAGCTTTAAAAAAATTATTAAAGAATGGATGTACATTTTATGCAGTCTAATGACTTGATTGATTAGCTCTTATGACATTCAGTATTGCCATCTATTGATGGGCTTATAACTAAGACACAGTCCAAATCTATAAAGGACTTACTGTCACTATCATTCATTTATTAACCCTTTACATATGTTTTATTAATCGAATCTTAATATCAAGCCAGGTTAACACCCTATAACATTTTGAGGAGGGATTTATAGCAATCAAATGTTATGGAATAAATCAGAAATAGTCTTCTCTTATATAGCATAGAACTACTTCTAAGAATATATTGCAATTCTTTTTTTATTTCTAACTTCTTAAAATGTTGGGGACTAAGGAACATACTGATCTCTATAACAATATGTAATAAAAATCCATTATGATGCTCTCTGTGTTATTTTTAGGAAAGTTAAAACCCTAATTTTTTTAACCTTCAGTTTACATCAATGAAACTCTCAGAGGCAATCTGCATTATTTAAGGACTTAAATACTGAAATGAAAAGAAAGTGAGGATCTACAAACCCTCTCTGGATCATGTTTAAGGGTCTTCATTCTAAACTGATGAGCTTCACAAAGCTCTTTTGAGAATCAAGTACTGTTGAAAATAACATCATACCTAGAAGGACTAGCACTTGTAGCTGGTGAATAAAATCCATATTTCTGTGAGATATTTCTCTTAACACAGAATTAAAGAATGGTGGAGATGGGAGGGGACCTCTAGACATCTAGTCCAAGCCCCTGCCCAAAGCAAGGCCAGCAGAAACAGGTTGCTTGGGGCATCTTCAAGTCAGGTAGCAGGTATCTTCAGGCATGGACACTACCAAATCTCTTTGGGCAAAATGTTTCAGTGCTCAGTAACTCTTACAGTGAAAAACCTTTTGTCTTGCATTTGAATGGAATTTCTGTGCTTCAGGTTGTACCAGCTGCCACTTGTCCTCTAAGTCAGCACCACTGAAAAGAGCCTGGCTCTGTTCTCTTTGCACCCTGTCTTCAGGTATTTATATCCATAAATTGATAGAGTCCTCCCAAGCCTCCTTCAGGCTAAAACCACCCAGCTCTCTTAGACACTTCTTATATGGTAGATGCTCCAAATCCTTGATTGCTTTAGTTTCCCTTTGCTGGACACGCATGTCCAAATCTGTCCGCAGTGAGCAGCCCAGAACTGAGCACAGAACTCCAGATGTGTCTCACCAGCCCTGAGCAGAGGGGAAGGATCACCTCCCTCACCCATCTGGCAATGTTTTTCTTTCTTTGCAGCCAATCACAGCTGCAATCCCAGCTTTATTCACTGTCTTTATGCCAAAGATGACCAGGTTTACTTACCTAGACTAGTCACTTCATTCCCTTCTTCCGTCTCTACTTTCCACTGCTGCTTCCTTCTGTGTATTCCAGGATCCACGTATGCAAAGAGGGCCAAAGCTAAAATCTTCTTCCTAACACCAGATCTCCCTGAGCAGCTCTCTCAGTCAGATGCACGATATTCCCACTTCAGACATGGATCTTACCCATGTTTCATGCCCCCTCAGTGACTGTCCACGGTGCTCACACTTCAATCCTAGCACCACTGTCCCTGGAGCCAGACCAGGCACTGGCGGAAAATTTTCTGTATAAAAAGATGGTATTGAGGCAGTTACTCTCTCCATGGCATGGGCCTTTCTTTGCAACAAGAATTTATTTCCACAGAAATCAATAACTATAATAAAACTGTCTTCCATTTCAAAGAATTGCACAAGTGTAACTATAGACAATCTGTCTAAATTTCCCATTCTTTTTTTCCCTTGAGTCTAGCTATGAACTAAGAGAGAATTGGAACCAATAAGCTACTGATTTGTCTTTTTTCTGAGTGTTTACTAGGCTGAATGTATTTAACAGGAGACTGCTAAGGAATGTTTTTAATGATATTTCCAAAATGCATTCTAAAACCTGCTGGTTCAGTAATTACCAAATAAAAAGGATGAGAGAAGTATTTTTTAATTTACCTTAGAACTGCTGCTATGGCCACCAAGTATTAACACAATTGATTCTGATTGCCATGGCATTCAGCTCAAATCAAACGTATGCAAATCAAGTCTTCTTGTACTGCACCCTTTGAAAAGCAGCCATGCCAGCGTAGAGGCTGAGCGTCAGAGACTGAAAGAGCACAGGTGATCTTGAAGATGATATTGGTCATTAGCTAGCACAAAAAATAGAAGTCATGGGCTAAGCAAGGATAAATTCTCACTAATTTGTTTCAGACTGCCAGATTTTTCCCCCTCATAACTTGTCATGCAGATGCAGCTGAGCAGTAACCATCAAGTTGTTATGTTCATTCCCAGCACCTTACACTGCTTTGCATCAATGGAAATGCAAACCAGTAAGAGGTCCTGCTGGTCAGTACGAGGACACAGCTGAGTTGAAGCCTGCAGTCTTTTGAGAACTATCTTAGTTTTGCAACGATATCACAACCTGAGCTAAGCCTTTTGAACTTGAGCCACCATTCATCATGCTGGTCTGGCCAGATGCCACAACTGAAAAGGACCCAAGCAAGACATACAGCAGTGGGTACAATATTTTAGTAAATTTAAGTCATCAAGGAGGCAGACAGAATGAAGTGGACAACAAACATCATGTTGTCCCCTGCATCCACCTGGAGTTTTCTCTTGACTGGTTCCCCAGTTGAGGACAGGATTTTAGCCAATGCCAAATGAGTTCTGAAAGTCTAAAATCTAATTTTTAGTTGCCTTTTTATCCAGAATTACTAGTCACTCCATGCTTTCCTGAAGTGTGTTTTTAATTCATCACCAACACATGCCACCTTTTAATTAGTTCTGATGAAAACCAAACTGCAAGGGTGGGAGGTGGTAACATACAGAACAATCTAGACAATAAACTCTGCACAGGTCCAAGCACAGCTTGTCTCTTGTTTTTTTCCACACAAACATGCTTACACACATGTGAATGACTAAAGAGTCAAACTACTCTGTGAGTCTTCAAGCTTCTGGTTGTTCAGCTTTCCAGGCCAGTGCCATAGAATGAGAACTGTTACTTTACCATAACTTTCTGAATATGTCCAAAATTAGTTGACCAGATAGCACGGTATTTGCCAAAAAAATTGTTTTGACAAGACACAGAATACAACTGTTTTGGACAGCATCCAATTTGCCCAATGATAGCCCTGCAATAGTTTTTCATGCAGCATGCAGCAGAAAACCTTGATCTGAGCTTCAAAAGCACACAGGACTCTGCGTGTTAAAGTACTAACACAGAGGAAAAATAAGCACTAAATTCTGCCTGCATCTAGCTTATATTATGTGGTGTGATTACCCTATCATTCCTTCTCTGTGTCCAGTTGACTTCCTACTGGACTGTTATTGAGGACATGGGGTAAGGATCTTCCTTTTTCATGCATATTGAATTAAAATTGGCTTAAAAGCAGCAATCCTAAGCCAGAAGGCAAGTTCCTCTTCTTTTCCTTGATGTGCCTGTGCCAACAGTAATGCCAAGTGAGAGCAATCATAACCCTGGTAAAACATCAGTGAGCTGTTTGCATCACGCTGACAACTTTAATAATAGCCAAACAGTTTGTAGATTGTCACAGTAAGAAAAGGGCAGACCATTTTTCAGATTTTGCTTTGTCCCAGTGCTGCCAGCTAGATGCAACATGACAGCAGTTCAGACACATGCACACAGGGCTGCAGGTAGATACAAAGTAGATACTCTGTAGGCGACAGTATGCAAATGTATGTTGGGAGTGGAAAGGATTTAGCTTTAAGAAACTAAAAACCGTATATATCTCTGTCAGCAAATCAATTTCCTCTTGGAGTTCTTCCTCTCTCTTCTGCTGGGTTTTGTGTTTGCTAATCAAACAAATTATTAGTAAAAAAATAAGTTGTCAGGAAACTAAATAGCAGGACAACAACCTACATGCAAATCACATTTTATTACCTGCTGCATCTTCACATGCAACCAGACCCCTCCTCACCATCACCCTGCCATCACCACCATCACCAGGTCCTGTGTCCAATGAGACTTTCTGGTGGGAAGTATTGCCAATTCAGTATGGGATTTATTAGCTGCAGAGAGGCTGCTGTTACAGCAAGCCATGCCAGATTATAATTTTAGTAACTAGAATCAGTGTGATTTGTCAGGCCAGGACAACCCTTGTACTGTGGAAGTTTTTCCCGCTCTGGTTATTCCCACTCAATCCCCACCCAAGCAGTGGCAATAAACACTGGAGAAATGGAATGGTTTATGTCCCCTTCTGTTGTCACCAGCCACAGAAATTAAAGCAATATCCTCAAGCTACCCTATGGTATTTATTCAAGGGCCAGAGAGAAATTCTATTTTGAGAGAACATTAGAATATAAATGGAGGTGAAAGTCTCTATTTCTCCCTTTCTTTTTTGCAGAACAAGTCTCAGACATTGTTCAGTACTTCAAAGCTAATAATAAAAGACCGTCGTCTTATTCAAGTTGCAATGTTCAGTGCTTTTGTTCTCCAAATCTATTTTACCACGTGGAAAGGCTTTCTGAGGAGTTAATATACACTGTACAAGGATTGTCTCTGTATAAAAGAATTGCTGCATTCCAAAAATAGTGGCAGCTCTGTTATATGTATTTGAGATTTTCTCTGATGTTGGGATCAAAGTTTGGAACCACTGAACTAAAAATCAGTTACCAATATGAATGATATTAGCCTTTAAGCAAGACCATTATATGCTAGGTGAATGTGAGCAAGGCCCACGGCAGGTAAATAGGTCATGCCTGGTTTCTTTCCTAGATGTATTATGGGAAAGTGTAGTATATTGTAGTGTAGTGTAGTGTAGCATAGGGTAGTGCAGTGTTGTGTGGTACGGCATGGTATGGAATGGCATGGAATTGCATGGCACAGTTTAATGCAGCCATATCCTCCTAGAAGCTGTTCTGTGGCACAAGGAGGGCAGGGACGTGATTCAAGACAACTAGCGCAGCTTCACGGAGAGCAAGTCCTGCCTTGCTGCAATGCCTCCGACAGGGGCACCAGGCATCCACTTGCAGTTCCAGGGGCTGGCCAGCTGCTCCAGGGGCACAGGAGGGCTGGTGAAGGTCCGGCAGGGGCTCACCCAACCCACTGATGTTACAGGTGCGCCGAGGAAGGAGAGACAAACAGGGGGGGGCTTTCCCAGGTGTTTATTCGGGCACTAGGGTTGTGCCAGGGAA
>VYZT01073651.1:0-10216 GCA_013400735.1 Pomatostomus ruficeps | reverse complement strand
GGCCCAGCCGGGCCAAGCCTTCAAAAAAAGTTGAACTAGGGAAAAGAGAGACTCTGAAAAATTCCACCATCTTTCTCCACGGTAGAGAAGGTTTACTGTCTAATATTATTCAAGTTTTAAGTTTTCTTGTTTGTTTCATTTTCTTTGTGCCTGCGTGCACCTTGCTTGTTAAATAAACAGTTCTTTTTCACATCTCTCCAAGAAAATTTTAATTCTGAACCTTAGCTATGGGGAGGGGCTGTAATTCTGCCTTTCAAAAAAAATACGTTTTTAGAGTCTCCTCCCAAAATTTGTCTTAAACCGAGACAGGTAATTTGCTGTGTGTCTGAGACTTGTGTTTCAAAATCTAGATTTCTTTTTTTTTTTCCTTTTTCCTTTCAAGTGGTTCAAAATCAATGGGAGATCAGACTTATATTAGAAATCATTTTTTTAATCTCTTTTGTGTTTCACCTGCAGATTGTATGCATTTTTATTTTCTTTTGTTATTCAAGCAATTAAAAGAGTGGATGAAACTGGATTCAGAACATAACTGCAATAAATGTCCTTCTCTCTTACAGCAAGTCTTTAATAACTATCCTGTGATTGATTTTTAAGCAGTTGAACACTTAGGAGAGGCAGATTACACCTACATCATATATCAACAGTTCATTTATCAGTTAGTGTAAGTGTCAAAATCTTTCCTGAGTTTTAATTAATTGAGAAAGTCAATCTAACTAAGAGATTGGTTAGACATGATTTATTCTTCAAATACTGGTGATAGGAGGATAGGTTTTATCCCTTGATCACTATCTTGTAAAATCCGTGTTTACTTTTTGAGAATAAAGGTACTTCTGTGAAATTCTCTGTACATGCTCTATGTGTCTTAAGCCTATGTAACGATCCCTTCTTGATTTAATTGTTATAAATCCATCACTTCTTCAATGCTTTCAAATTCCTGAAATAGGAGACAGTATTTCTTTCAAGCAACATATTCAATGAGCATGCCATTAAATAAACCTTTGTAGTAGAGTGTCTCTTGAAAGTGAAATAATCTACAAAAATTGTTCCCTAGATTTGCAGTTTCAAGGCACCTTAAGTGAATATATAGCATGAATAACTTAATTCAGGTTGGATGGACCAATTTAAGTGAAGAACTTAAAACATGTAAAAAAACACAGCAAAAATTAAATCATGTCTCTGCTCTCTATTTCAGAACATAGGCGAGAAAATAATAAATGGGAACACGTTTGATGTATGAATCTTAAATATTTTTAAGGAATTTTCTTTTCTTTTCATGATCACTATTCACAACTTTTATTTCTCTATTGGAACATTGTACCTAATTCTGGTAATTACCATGGTTTTCCATTACTATAGTTGTGCCATGTGTACATAAATCTAATATAATACAACCCATAACTGTGGGGTTTTTTCCAGAAAAGATATTACAATAGTAAAAACTAAATTACAGTACAGTCCATCTCCTCTTTGATATTTTGGGGGTCTTTTGGTTGTTTGTTTTTTAAAAATTAGCAACAAAGGCTGCTGTATGTGTGTATTAAGTAAGAAATCAGTATTTTTGTAACATGTTAATTATCACCCTATTACGCTATTTTCAAATCGAGAAATTAGCAAAATGTGTTAACGTTACATGTAGGATTATGAAATTATCTTTTCTATAGTATGCTTGTTCACCAGGTAAACACAGGATATATCTGTATATTTAGAATTATTATTTCTTACTGCCAGAAGTCTTTATGCCTTGAGCAAAGACGTGTCACTACAGCATTCTTTATGCTGTAAGATACCAGTTCAGCTGCCCACATTCCAGCATCTTGAAGCCATTTAAGATGCTCTCATGAATCTTGTCTGGTTTTCAGATGGCATCACACAAAGAATGGTGTCCTCTAGATCCAGTATAGCATCTGTCAACCCCATGGAACATATCTCTGACATCTTACGGCATGATGTCAAATGGCACTAGGTATCTACGCAGGGGGAACTGAACTTAGCTGTTAGTGGAGCTTAGAGCAGTATTCATCTGGACATTTACAGACATTGACTTTAGCAAGGATATTATGAGCTCTCTGGATGCATTATTCAGCTTTTCTTCTAACAATGTGTGCTTCAACTGCTCGACCACATTCAAATGTCTACATCACAGGAACTGAAGTAAAGTAAAATGACTGGCTTTTCCAATTCTGTTTGGTTCAGTGGTCAGAAGTTGCAAGCAAAGTTTTACTGCTCCTGAAAAGCCAGTTAAAAGATTTAAAATTACATCAAGAAGGAAACGGAGCAGGTATCGTTTTGCCATTAAATGCAAAAAAAAATTTTTTATATATTTCTTGAGTTTAATAGTTACATTGCTACTGCTCACTCTTGATATATTTACTAAAATTAGCAAAATCCAACAGCATTGATGTGGATGAATACATGCATCCAGCTATGCAAGAGGAATTATAAACAATGAAATATAAGCTCTGAGCTTTGGATTTGTGTAAAGCCTGCAAAAAGGAATTCCTCATTTCATTAACAATGGACATTGCTTAGGGCTCAAAGAGCCATGTGTATAGGGTAGTCAATGCATAAATCCTCTCCTTAACTGCTCAGATCTCATGAATGTTAAGACATTCTGTTGAAGCTGAGAGGGTCCCACCAAAGCTGCTAAGTGGGAGTACCACAGCTGTCATCCTCAGCAGTTATTGGTATATAGCTGGTAGACGGTGGCACACAAACCATCAGCTGTCTTGTATAATAAGCACATGACAACAAATGAGTATTTCTAAAGTATATTCTCTGTATCAGAATCGCAAAGTGCACTCTCCTGCTCTAAAAAAATCACATGAAATAAAAGAATAGCAATAAAAAATTAAGTATTTTATTCTGTTGGATGAAATATTAGCAATGCTGTTTCAAAAGTCTCTTAGTAGAGATGTTTGAAGAGACTTAGATGGATCAATGACTGACTGACATGTTGACATTTAGCTGCCTAAGTACAACTGTGTGCAATTCTAGCTTAATGCTTAAGGATAACAAGCTTAGCTATAAATTTTATTCTAAGGGGGTATCTGCAATACTTGTTGATTGATAGATTGATCAACAATCTTGAAGGCAAACAAAACAGTAAAAGGGAAGGGAGAGTTCATTTGCTTCGATCCATAAATAGAAAATTTTAAGACATTAATGGATAGCTCTTATTCAAGGATTTCCAATATGTGGCAGTGTAGATTTACTTCAGATTTATTAACTCAGTAACATTTTAGTGTCTACAGACCTGCTGTTTGGTTTAGAAACACTTTTTTTTTGCCAGTCCATTTTTGAATGAGAAATAACCATTGCAACATTTCAGTACATCTCCAAAGACTGCCTTTTAGTGTTGTTCCTTGGAATGCTTTACATATGCTTATGAGTGAGGACATCAATTTCCTTTTTTATTATTATTCCTGTTTACGTTAGGCACACTGATTCAGTTTATTCTGGTATTATGCTAAGAATAAGCATCATAATGGATGACAGTTTTGCAGTATTGAACCCATATGCATGCAGAACACTCTCAATTTAATGTGGCTGACACGCCAAATTTGTTCAGTTTAATTAGTAGAAAAATACATGATTGTTTCTGAATTTCTAAAACCTCACACATTTTTCAAAAAGGTATTTGAAATCGCAACAGTCAATGACAGTAACAGTCTCAATAAAGGTCAGGAGATTTAAGATCTTAAATTAGAATGTAAAAATCTATACCTATTTGGATTTTTGTCCATAATAAAAACAAAGCTGTTTCTAAATGTCATTTCATCTGCCTGATACTGAATTCTACTTGCACCTTCCTTTAACATTCATGTTGTAGGGTCACCTGAAGGTAGAACAAAGGGAAAGATGGCAAAATAAGACTACAAGAAATTTATTACCACAGCAAATCTAATTTTCTGGAATAATCTTGGACTCATGGAAGTATGCAACTATGTTTCCTTCAATCAGGATTCCACATTTCATGGCCTTATACTGACCTGAGAGCAATTGCTTTGAGTGAATAGACTAGGAGGTGTCTGCTGGGAGCAACTTCCCAGTCTTCCCTGACCTCCATAAAGACAGACTGATTCTGTACCTTTCACAACACCATATGTTCCCTTAGTTTTCACTTGCCTCCCTTTGAAGAAATCACAAAGCTGAAGGTGCTAATGAGGAAAGGCTCAACTTAACACACTGAGTTAGCTGCCGTAATGGGCTGAAAATGTGCTAGATTACCTGGAAATACTTTTTTCTACTACCATTATGGCAAGTTCTTGTATTTGTCACTTTTATGCCTCAGCTAGATGCCTAAAGCCAGGTGTGTGCTTAGTCAAAGCTAAGGGCCATTATGGGCCCTTTTGTGAACAGAGTGGGGAGGCACATAGGAGGGAAACATCTTTTACTCTTATGTCCCTATTTAGCAGAATAAAGAACACCAATACTGCTTTTGGTCCTCAAACTCATGCACACATTTTATCTTACTTATTGACAACACTGATAAATTTTAACAGCTCGTCATCCTTTATAGAATAAGGCCTCCAACTTGTGTCTTCATGAGGCCTCTCTGGTGAATCCTTATTCTGGTTTTGTTTACAGAGCATTCTGAGCATTAGTAGCTATTAAGGAAAGTTAAACCCTTCATTATTTTTTCCCTTTTTAACTCTACTGTTGTGTAAAGCTTTTATGAAGGAGGAGGACTGGCTTCTTTAATTCTGTTTGATTCTGTAGTCAGAAGTTGCAAATAAAATTTTCAAGAATTAAAACATTATTGCTGTTTTGCAAGAATCTAATTTAGAAAAAATCATAGATGGGTGTCAGTTCTTTCCTGTGTATTGAAGAGCAACTGAAATGAAGATACTATTAATGCAAGATCTCGTTATGGAAAGCAAATACATTCTTATTTAAATTGGCGGGACTTCAACATTAAGTTTTCTGGAACATATTTCCTGAATGAAGCTCAACCTTCAGAAAGAGGGCAGACAGAGAATTTTTCTGGTTTCTAATTTATTTTCAGTGATGGATTTGAAAGGTATATGTAGTTAATACAAAGCAAATGTTCTTTAGGAGAGAGAAGAAATGTGGGGTTTACTTTATTAGTATTTACAGCTTCTGAGTCTGTCCAAAATGCAGGAACATCTACAGACTACAGACAACTAGTAAAACTACAGACTACAGAATTACTGTCCTTTTTCAATCAAGTTGAAGTTAAGAAACAAAATCCAGTTATATCCACTTCAGCAATCCAAAGTGTGTTTGCTTATGCTTTGCAGAACAGTGTGGCACAGACTTAATCAAGTTAGTACTGTCCAGGTCAATGTTAACAATCCATATGCTTTTAAACTAAGAAACAGTGATTAGGTTGAGAAATCACTGAATATTTGGGTAGGAATAAATATATCCCTGAAAATTGAGATTTAGGTTAGTCAAACCATTGTTTCGCACAGAGCACTCTTTCCCTGGGTATACATGCGTATTCCATTCTCCCTTTGTTTACTTAAAAATTGCAGTAGATTTCACCAATTAATATACAGCATAAATAACATAATTAAAAACAATTTTAAAACTTGAGCTATTGTAGAGGTAACATAATGCTTCTAAGATTGAAGTCAAGATGGTACTTTTAATAGTATTGCATGGCTGGCATAAATTCATTAAATGTATGAATTTCTGAGAGTCAAAACAATTGGCATGTTGTTTCCAAATATCTTGATTTATTATTTAATTTAAATCACAATTATTAAAAAGGTCATAAATTATTAACGGTATAAATATTTTAAAGTATTTTCATATATTCAGTAAAACATATTGATATCAAGTACTGCACAACAAAAAAGGAAACATATTTTCTAATATTTTATGTATATATCTTATTCTTAAAAAAAATTTAACACATTAAATTTATTTTCAAATAACAACACATATGCTCTATTTTGAAATAAGTAAGGCTTTATAGAGGCGAATTTTTAATTCAAAACTCTAAAGACTCATGGGATTTTTGCATTGAATGTAGTAGTCTTTCTATCAATTATAGAAAGCATTTACTATTATTATTGCACTGCGTAGTTTTAAAAAATATTTTTTACTAAAACTGATTCCTTTCTTTTTTCAAGTTATGTGTCATGGAATATGCTTGAAGTTTCCGATATTACCTCCAGGACTGGATGGGGTTATTTAATCTCCTCTTCCCCAGTCTTTCAGCCCCCTATTCCAGGGGCGGAATGATTGTTAGTGTGCAGATGTGAATGTTTACTGTAACAACATCTAAGCCTATTTCCCATACAGTTTCCACAAAACAAAAAGGTGTATTTTGATCATAGAGACACATATGTATGTGTGTATATATATATGCATACCTTCTGTAAATAACTAATCTAAGAAAATATTTATATTAACAAGATTGCCTGTGCTTCATGTTAGCTGTCTGCTGTAAATTACTCTGATTTTTTCCTAGTAGGTGCATTTAAAAGTGAGCAGGAATTGAGGTGTGATTATATAATTGCCTAATTATGCTTTTAATCCAATTTATTAAGTTTATGAAGACCTTTATAATCCTTTAGTTAGCACAAATAACATTAATAAACCCCTTTAAAGAATAAAGACAATGTTTCACAAGTAATTCAGAGATATGTTCAAAATTTCCTAAAAAAAGGAAATAAAATTACAATGTAGGTGACTACATTTTATTGAAGAATTATTTTTGAGTTCCATTTGCCTAAAATTTTCACAGGAAAATTTTGGGCACAGAGTTCATTAAAAGTGTTCACCACCACATTTCAAGTTCTTGTAATTCAGCAATTATTTAACAGTTACAGTATTGTACAAATATAGACATTGAAAGATTAATTAGCAAACTAATTGAACTGATTTCTTCAAAAGAGAGATACTCTTTCTCATACTATATTTCTGCATTTCATTCTGGAATACTCAAGAGACAACATGGTTAAATAGTAGTATTTATCAGAATTCCATCATTAAAGCAGATTACTTTCTGCTAGGTAACTTAGAAATGAAATCAATAAAAAACCAACCAACCAAAAGTCACAGAACCCAGAGAGTTTAGCCACGCAATCTAGTCAGTAACAAGCATGCTTATGTTCTGATGCATGTCCTGGGCTTACGCTGCCTCCTGAACTTCGGCCTTTATCTTAGGAGGTAGTCAGTATACTTCAGTAGACCTTTCATGTGAAATGCTGAGAACACTTAAATGGCATTTAAATTACTCCCATTTTCCTTCCTTCTGCTCTTCCTTCCCGAAGATGCTCTGTTATATATGAGTAATGTAAAGTCATGAGGAAGCTAATCCTTTTCCTAAATAGATGGTAAAGCTTCAGTAGCTCAAATGAGCTTCATCGCGCATCAGATGATCTATGAGTGAGATGTCACATTATCTCCTTGTACTAACAAAGCCAGAAGGCTATTTGCTGAGCTTTTAACAGTCATTACTAAACATCTGATAACAGAAATGAAATATAATTAATTTCATAATTATGCATTTCTACAGAAAATTAATATTTGGATTAACTTTCACTAAAAACTAAGTCTTTATCATATCTCTAACTTTGCATTACACACTGAAAAATGATAGAAAATGATAGAGAAAAGAGGAAATAAATTCTTCCTTCCCATTCTATTTTTCTGTTATTATGAACTCGTATTTTTTGAAGCATTTTGAAAAACCATGACAGAATGACAGCTCTAAAATGGAACAATGTTTTAGTTTGCTATTCTTGAATGCCTGTCCTTTTTTTTTTTTTTTGAGAATCTCTTCAAATGAAGATGATAGTTCTAGCAAAGAACAAGAAATGGATAGCAGAAATATTGTGAAACAGTGAAAGAGTGAATCATACCTAGTAAGAAACTGCATAATAATATGCATTTTTCAAGGTTTTAAAAATATGGAAAGTCCTATGCTTCATTCAGTTTTGTTTTGGGGGTTTTTTGTGTATCTTTTATAATTTCCTATTTACAATAAAGTTCAGTCACAGAGGGACACCTGTAGGTTTCTCTGACCAGATGTCTTCTTTTTACTGGAAACAAAATTTGACAAGTAGTCACAAAATGAAATTGCTAAAATAAAAGGATTTATGAAACAGAAAACAATAAATTGTCTGGATAGTTTGCTATTTATCCACTAATTTTCTCTGAAAAACACAGCAATCTGCTATGGTTTAAGCTATTATTTATATCACCTTTGGTATCAGAATAATGGGCAGAACCTATTAGTGTGACATCATGTTTAAAAAACGGTCTACTTATTGTCTTACCTCTATCACAAGGAAATTAGTACAAAAATGAAATAAGAAACATGATTCATATACACTTGAATACATAAGTTACCGTTTCAAACTGGGTTACAAGGAAGAAATCCTGAGCTTGTAAGTGTTAGTATGGAAAGGGATCAGCAATTATATGAGTATGAGAAATATGTACTGCATTTTCAATAAAACTTTTGTTAAGATCTCCTCTCAGAGTCTTTGAAAGAACCTATTGTGTTTTAAAGGAAGAATAAGATCTTTAATGAATTAATGATCAGCTAAAAGACTGGAATTGAAAAAAGTTGAAATGAATGGTCATTTTTCATAATGAAGAGATCTCCAGAGAAACATCCCTGAACAATCTGTGTGCTGGGTTTGTTGTTAATTATTTACCCCCAAAAAATGAGTATATGAGATATTTTATTTAAATTATTAATGATAATCACATCTAACCTGTTCATAGACACATAAGAAAGATCTCATGCTTCTAAATGACTGAGTAATACATTTGAATGATAACAACAGTAGATTAAATTGTCTTGATAACTGCAGAATCGAGACAGGGGAAGAATCACCACACATGGGAAACAGCAGTCTCTAAATTGGCTAAAAATTGGCTATTACCACTTAGAAGAAAACTCTGAATTCATTGTGGATAATTTTATTTTCTTAAATATAGTATACCATTTGATATTCTTTCTTTATGTTAACATATGCTAGCAGCCATTTACTAAGCAAGGTGTTGGAATCTTTGATCTGGCAGTGAGTTTTTGTCTTTAACTTCTCAGAAAGGTGATATCATAGTATTTTAATTTTAATCCTCTTTACTTTAGTATTCTCTTAATAAAAACAATTATTTTCTTAAATATTTAAAATACAGGCACAGTTTCTTTTTGAGTGTTTTTCAGCATCTTTATTCTGTGGGAATAAAAAACTCATCTGCTTATGTATATGTCTACGTATAATCTAGAATGCATAATACACCACCCCAGTCATATTATTTAAAAGAAATATTTCTTATAATCACTTCTTGAATCAGATATCATACATTTAAGATAATGCAACATACACAACTTGGTGAGCATCTTATCTCTGCCAGTTATTGGTAATGCCTCTAAAGTCCACACTTTCCAGATGTAAAATGAAGAGTCAATTTTAAATAATTTTATTGAATCAAAGTCCCCGTGGAAATTTGTATACAATGAAATTAGAAACAGAACCCGATAAAAGAAAAACTAGTACATAGAAGCTGCACAAGGTTCCAGAAATCTGGGAAACTTCTGCCTCCACAGAAAATGCACAGGAGAGACTATGAATACTCTTAAAGAAGACAACAATTCATCGTTGTCTGATTTACTTCTGGTTAAAAATTGGTAGGTTAGTTCCTGCAGAGACTATACTCTAATTCTTCAGCAGAGCACAGTACATACTGCAGCCATTACAGCGACTTAATAGGAAAGACTGACTTGAGTCATTTGTCATGACCAGTAATTTTATTATGTTTGTCTTTTATAAAGAAGTATTTTCACAGGGCTACAACAGCAATACAGCTCAATGCTATGGAATGAAAAGGAAAAAACGGTGAGAGAAAAGAAGAAGGAAAGGTAATTTGAAAAGCAGTTTCCTTTATTCTGAATAAAACTCTCCTTCACATTAAAGCCTGTCACAACTTGTGTAGCCAGTGATAAGGTGACCGATATTTGACAGTGCTGTAAACTACAGAGCAACTGGGGCATGGAAAGGAAGCAAAGAAATGACAGATCAAAACAAAATGCCTCTCATTTCAGTCCTTGAAGCTATTTCTGAGTTGAGGATAGGAAACACAGAAGCATTGGATAGCTATCAATCACACTAGTTAGCCAAGAATTTATTAATACAGTACCACCAAATATAGCTTCAAGCAACCTACTTGTGGCTGGCAGAACTTGGCATAAATGGACTACCCCATCCTGTAGGATTCTCTGTGTCCA
>VYZT01073626.1:0-10118 GCA_013400735.1 Pomatostomus ruficeps | reverse complement strand
CTAGTCAGCCATCCGTGCTACAAAGATCAGTTTGACTATAAAGTCAAAAAGTTATATAACTAGTATGCAGGTGCTGTTTTCCCTTAACTTCTACCATGTCAAGTTTAAAACAGGGCATAATGTATTCTCATTTTGAGAATGTGGATTTGTAACTAAAGACGATTTTCATGTAATATTTAGTATTATATTTCAACAACACCAACTTAGTTGGAGGGGAAAAAAGTTCAAGGATCATTGGCACCATTGAGAACATAACTTAAAAGTGAGTTGGTACTCTTTATTCTCATGGCCTATCTGACCCAGTGCCTATTTTTAAAAATGGATTAAGCAAGTAGGAATAATTAATATATTATATATTATATATTTTAATCCTTTCAAATGATTTATTTGCTTCCAAATTGCAGTAGAAAGAACTAATATTTAGTAGAAACCAATCCTAGAGGAATTAAGAAAACGTGTCTTAAAAAGAAAATGTAATTTTATAACCCAGATACGGTGGGGTCAGCTCTCCTGATTTAACTGGTACTATTACCTCATCAAGACAACTGGAACAACTGGAACAACTGCAGTTCAACACGTTTCTAAAAGATATATAGTAGACCCCTTTAGAGGATTTACTGCAACGTTGTGGGGTTTTTTCATACACACTGAAAGACTGACACACTCCAGAAATGTATTTACTGTTTCAAAAGGAGTCTGAAGGACAGGAACTTGATGAATGCTTTCTTTAATCAAAGTACTATACTAATTACACACTCATCTATCTAACATTTAGTCGTCCCAAAGTTTTCTGTTATCCCTCCAGCACAGCTAAGAAAACTTATATCTAACAAAAACTCTATGTTATAAATTCCAGTATGTCCTGTCAAAACTTAGGAGAGAATGAAATAACACCAAGGAGGTGGCAGGAGTACTGAAATTATTCTATCTTCTTTTGTTTCCCAAGCAAAGACACAGACAATATATCCAAATCTTTAGGATATGATTAGTGATCTTCAGGCTGATACTGCAGTCCTTCATTATGGGTTCATTCCATTTGCACTGCGATCAGGTCCATGTACGTTCCCTATATTGAAGCTGGGCTTCATGGAGGTATCAGTTCTCCCTGGACTAGGAAGCAAGTTGATGCCCTCATTAAGAATTGGGCACTGTATTAGTGCTCTGTTATTTTATTCAAGTACATGATTGGCAACTAACCAGAGCATACGAATGCATTTATTTCAGCAAGGGGGTATACATGCTGGTAGGAGAGAGAGAGATGTGGGACAACTAACAGAAAATATTAAGGTCAAAAGAATGCAAAATGACAGACATTCCCAAATAATTACAGCAAAAACCCTGCCACTGTCTTCTTAGGCCTTCTCTCTCATGCCATGTGTTGCTAGTCAGCAGCTCTGATTGTGGCAAGCAATAGAAAAAGCAGAATGTCAGCAAAGTTCTGCTTAGTGGTAAAGTCAAAACAAGAATGAAAATGGCATTCTTAGAAGCTAGGAACTGGGTTTTTTTGTTGTTTGCTTTAAATGTAATTAATAGTTTTCTGCTTACTCCAAGAATTGCAGGCAGCAATTAAAGAAGCTGTACCTCTTTAAAAGGACTGACAGTCCTAGATCAATTCTCATTACAAAAATTTCTTAGGAATTCATTTTAGTTTCTGAGGTATCCTGAGGTGCTGCAGTAAAGAAGTTGTTACATGCATAGAATGGTAATATGTTTCTCTCTTATTCTAAGAAAAATAGACCAAAGTATATAAGGGATAATTTTCTCACTTTTACTCAGGCAAAACTGCTCCTGCCACCACAAGAGACTCGCCTTCTTGATATGGTTTGTGCATCACCATTGATTTCATTTCCACAACTAGGAATCTGCTTTTGGGATTAGACAACTGAATGACTTAATATTGTTAAAACTCTTGCAGAGGAAACGTCATGTTCTTTACATAATGCAAAGCCAAATTCTCCAAATGACCTTAAATACTTCTAAGAATTGCATTTTGTATTTTCTGCAATCTTTATAACCTAGTACAGTATGATGAAATACATTATGAGAAACGTGGGTGGTAAAAAAATTGTGTCTAAATTGAAAATAATCTTGGACCTTGAAAAGCATGTGGTATAATCATAATAATTGCAAACACATAGAATAGATGCATAAATGTACTATGCTTTACAAATATAGGTCAGCATGAAGGTTACTCAAAATGCCACTTCAAAACACCAACTGAAATGGCGATCCAAACAAACATGGAAACAAATTCCTATGGTATTTATTAAAAAGTCAGTTTAAATAATCCCATTCAATCAATGAAATGATGCCTTTGCCTGACATAACTGTTCTTGCATAATAAGAACCACAGAACAGTTTGTGCTGTGTGACACTCTAAGTTCCTTTCTCCTGGGTAATGGTTCAAATACTCCTTTCCAATCACTGCTACAAAGGCAAAGTCACACACTGATTGTTTTAAGAGATCCTATGTTATTCATGCCAAAACAAAAAGGTAAGAAAGAAAAAAAGTTCTCTTTTATGTCCTCTGACATAAATGAAGGATCCTTTGCCCTGGGAATTAATTTTGCCTCCATTCAAATCAGTGACACTTGTCAATTATTACAGTACTGTAAAAGCTCCACATGTGCTCTAGATTGTCTTCTAATTTGATACATATTCTGATTTCTTTTTTTTCTGTGTGAGTGGAAACAAAGAGTCAGGTTTGCAGTCATAAATGAGATTTCTCCTCCTGCAGAAAAAAGAATATGCCGACCCACTGCCTAATATGTTTGCGTTGACTTTATGAAATAAAGCACAAATAGACAGACATATGTCGAAGAGACAGTGAAGCAGTGTCCATAGGTAGGAAAAAACAGAATAGTTCAAAATTATCTTGGGTGTGAATTTTGGGTGCAGATGTCATTCCAGACCCACCCCACATTGGAATTTAGATTTACAAATACTAGTCTTGAAAAGAATTGGGAGTGGGGAGGGAAAGGGTAAGGAAGTCAACATGTGCTCTATGCTCTGTGTAGCAATAGGTCTTGCAAATAGAATGTTAATACCTCACAGATCAAGGAAATAATTTTGCTTATTCATCCTTTACGCTCTAACATGCCTCTGATCACTGTCCCTTCTTTATGTCCATGATAACCCAGAAAGTGTTCCCATAGCCACAACAGATCCTGCGGCTTTTAACAGCACTGATCAGCTCTTGAACCTTGGCAGCAGACAGAGTTGCTGAATTCTGGACTTTTCAATAATGTTCACAAGTGAAGAATTGACACCTGGCAACAGTGAAAACTGGAAGCTCACTTTCAGCAATTACCCACATAAGGTTTCTTGTCTTAAAGACAAGAAACGGGTGGAGAAAGGAAGTGCCCATGCTACCAAAAATAACAACTGAAACCTCATTACCGATATTGCATACAACTAATAGCTATGAGAGAGATCCCTCAATGACAGCATTTTTCTGATTTTCAAAGGTTGTCAAAAAGCTGAGAGAATCTCAGCTTCAAAGAGAAAAATATGAATTGAAATCATCCAGAAATCTTATTTGTTTATTGGTTTGAAAAGCAAAAATGCTTCACAGGATGGAAAAATACAAGGATGACATTTGAGCACTTTCACCTGTTAGAGTGAGGCAAAACCTTTGCTCTATTTCAATTGCTAACAAATTCATAGAAGTGGAGTGAAAAATCACTCCATTTCTCTCCCCCTATTGAGACTCTACCCATTCTATCTCTGTTGCAACTCCCGTTAAAACATCTTCTTGAGTCTTCTATGGGAAGTTAACCTAACAAGCTGGAGGTACTCAAGTCACAATCACACTCAGATGCCAAGTGCTTGGGCTGCATATACAATGCGATTCCAGCCCAATGTACTCCACAAAAGACCAGTGAAAAGTAATACTAAATAATCAGTTCATAAACACCATCAGTGTTTTGACAACAAAGTAGTAATGTCAAAGTAGAGAGAGAGAGAGAGTTATCACCTCTGAAGGATGTTCTGATTTATCCCCCAAATAGAGATAATTAAAACTGAAAATAGTGTCTACAAAGTGCCCCATACAAGTTTTTGCTTATACATTTATCGTATAGGAACTTCAACAAATGGTTGGCTTTAAAATAGATGGAAAATACTAAATGTAGGTGACAATCAACTGATATTTAAAAACTTGTACATATTCAATTTTGTCTTCACTGCTGTGTCCCATAAGGTACGATATTCTACAGATCAATCCCCACTCCAGTAAAAATCTGACCAGGCAACTTCTATTAATCACAAAGGTTGACACTTGTCAACACATTAAAAGCTCCTTAAAATAGGAAATTTTTATACATCTTTCAGCAGCTTGCAGAAGATTGTCTTTGACTACATACACACAGACTTGGGGTAAGAAATAATTTTTAATTCTCACTGGTATCACATACTCCTTCTAATTGATTTTTTGTAATTTCCTTGGCTTCACTTGCTTTTCCTTCTTTTATGGAGCAAAGGACAAAACAGGAAGAGACCCAGAAAAAGTGTGGTACTTGCTACAGCTGCCTCAGTTCTAAGAATCCACAGATGAAAACAGTATAAATGAGGCCAAGTCACAGCTATGCGACATCTTGAGCAAGTCTATAGTTTGACATATTTCCTACCTTAAAAATCTCTTTTTCTGCTACAATCAAAAATTATGAATTATGGAATTCTTTTCCATCCTGTAAAAAGCACAGCTCTTTTCAAGCTCAGGATAAAACTGAGGTTACCCATTAGCCCTTCAGGAGAAAGTTACTTTTGATATAGAATGATGTGTATTACCTACATATAGAATGTGCATTTTGAGGGCAATATAGTTAAATTTTTAATGCAAAAAAAAAAAAGACATTTGCATTCTAACAGAGATTTAACTGATTTGTGACATCTCAGTAGACTTTGGGGCAGTTTCTGAAACTCAGTCTGTTCAGATTTAATTTTCCATTGAGCAACCAGGACATTAGAAGAGAATCTTCACTGAGATAAATCTGCTGTAAAACGTAAGTGAAGTTTTAAAGGCATGGATTTTTTTTTTTTTCATTAAAGACTTTGTAGGGAATCACTCCTAAATCTATTTAGGAGTTATTTCTGTATCTCTAGATCAGGACAAAATGTTTGGTTTTTCTAACTACCCTAAGAAAACCAAAAAGAATTTCAGCTTTCAGGCCCAACCACAGTTAATATGCTTTCACCCAAATGCCTCGAAATTATCTCCATGTCTGATTTCTTTTAAAGCAGTGATAGCTTCAAAGGTTTATCTAAGGCTGAAGTTCTTTGATATTGCCACATGATAAACCCTTCCCCAACAGCCCACAGCATTTTCATGTTATATCATGGCTCCTTTCAGTAGGGAGGCAATGACTGACATTCTCTACTGGAGAAACCTTTGTCTTTACATCTGGGAATCTGCTTTCACTCTTGTCCTGCAATGCCTGAACTTCACTGCCCAAACACATTGCAATGCTTACTCTATTCTGAACACACGGCTCCATTTAGGACTTGTCGTACCAAGAGGTGTCATTTTTCACCAGCTGACCAAATCATACAGAAGGAAAGTGAAAATCTCCAGTGTTAAGGCAATACAAGTCAAAACCAGAAGCTGTTATGAACTCCTAGTATCTCAAATTAGATGACAGGTTTATACTAAACCTCATATTCCTTAGGGTAGCTGTGGAATGGAGACGCTTTAGGCTTTGCAAGTGGGATAATATTTTTCTCCTGATCTCATGCATCCATGAATTTACTTGCTGTTCTGTATGATTTTATATGATTTTAGAATTAGTGAATAGTATTGTTAATTGATCACTGGGAATAATGATAAATAATGATATAAATTACAGTAGTCAGAATGAATTTGTGCTTTCAATAGCTTGGATATGGAAGTGCAGTTAAACTTGGTTTTTTAATTTTCCCCTTGGCCTTACTTGATCTGCAATGTTTCTCTGTTCAAACCAAAACAGCTCCTGGTTTAGAAAACAACATGTAAAAGGTTTCATTTAAATTCTGAAGCCCAGATTAACCCTGGCTCCAAAATTTAAATGGGGCAAAATAGAAGATTCTTTTCCTTCTCCCTAAAATGCATCAAAGAGGGAAAGCAAAGCAGTTTCACATCATGGCTTAAGCTAGGCCAGGTCATGGATCAAAGAAGTAACAGTACTCACCCCCAAAATGCAAACATCTCCTAAAATATGCCTAAATCAACAACAAACCATACTACATAAACAAAGACCTTACTTTTATACATTAATATGTTTTTATTAAGGTAGGACCTAAGTTTATCAATCAAATCAAAACCTGCCTGAATAATAAAAAAAATTAGAATTGCTTTTAGCATACAAATAACATAGTAAAGCAGAAACCCTACCTTTTTTTCCTGGAGCTGGCTATACCACAAAAGTATGAGATCAGATGGCAGAGCAATCACGAACCACAACTCCATGAAATATTCAAGAAGCAGAGGGCCAGTGTTACTATGGAAGGTTGCAGTTCCCAAAAGGGAAATAATGATGTTTAATGTACTGATTACAATACAGTTTTAGAAGATAATATATTATGTGTGCTCATCAAGTCTTTCTCTTTGCCAATTTTTCAAATAGGATAAAGCCAGATAAAGGGCATCTAAAAGCTCTTTCATTGGTCAGGAAAGATTACTCCCAGTTTAAACATAAGGAATAACCTACAAGTGTTTCATTATTTGTCATTAATTTTTCCACAAAGAGCGTGCCACTTAAATTAGTAGAGATCATATCTGCAGGATACACGTAACTAACAAAGTTTTCATCACTCCATACAAGATCCAGAATCAGGAGGCACAAAACTGTGAAATTCATCTTTACCTTTCCTGGCACTGGGCCAAGAGTTCCATGTTTCAGCAGTTCAGAAGAGACCTTCCATTTGACAGAAGAGCACCAACTCAAGTCATAATGGCTGCATAAATAACCAATAACAAGATTATATGGGGGTATGGCATTGGCTGTAGTACTTCAACACCAAATCTTTCATCTTTCCTTACTAGGCAGTGATATAAGCCTGTGCCATGAAGATAAATACAACATGAACATCAAAGTGAGAAAACAAAACAGAATCTAAGGATCTGACTTAGTATTTGAAAAGTCTCATTGGGCATTGGAACCTGGTCAAGGCTTTTGAGAGTCTTGGCTCTACATCTAATCTTCAGTAGAAAACAAGACAGAACAGAAATGCTATGCATAGCATAGTAGTAATTGCACACTCAAAGTTAGAAGAAAAGAAAAAAAACAACCTAGAAAAAAAATCTTAAAAGGCAGTTTCTTTTAATAGGATACTGGTGTGTTGTGCTGTATCCAAAAAATTGAAGACTTGGCCAAAGAATGTCTTTACAGCTTAGCCAATGAAACAACAAGCAGCAAATAAACTTCTCACAAAATGTTTGCTCACATTCATCTTGCTGGTTATTGCAAAAATTTTTGTTACCCCATGATTATTCAAACTCATTGGCTTTAAAAAACCTGTAGTAAAGGATACTGACATAAATTTTGTCTGTCTCTTTGTACCGTCTCTGGAGATGATTGGAATTGGTGGGCTTTCGGGGCTTTTCTTTGGACAACTCAAGTTTCCTGCTCATACATAGTCTGTCAGTTCTTGTCCAGCTTTTAATGTTCTTTCTGTACTAAAAGGAGATACTTCATCTCATTGCAGACCACATTTCTCAGAGATTTCACCAGAAGCCTTGTCAGGCAGACGTACTGTGCCTGGCTAAACTCGGCTTTTGCAAGTAATGGGCAATTAATTGCTAAGTTTAGATTAAAAGCAAATCCTCTGGCTATAAAAGAGACTGTTAACCTGCATAATAAGAAAAGGCTGTAAAGTGATTGAATAGGAAGATATAAAGCATTTGCTAGATAGAATATTAAATGTACATTTTTTAACTTTATTCTTTAATTCATCTTTTATTAAATAATTAGCACAGTGATTTCAAATAAAATCTAAACGGAGCCCACAAAATAAGAGAAAATTGTTTGCAAACATCTTCAGTATTAGTTACATGAAAGCAATTGACAGGGGCTTAGTTTACCTCTCTCTTATACCTTGTGTTGCCACATGGTTCTGGCTTGATTATCCAATTTTGGCTCGGACAAGGAAGATGGTAGAGGCATAGTGAGTTGGGAGTTACCCACAGTTACTGCACAAAAGTGGGCACATTCACTGTTGGAATCCAATTCTTCTTCTATTGGGAAACTTTAATTTGTGATGATGATGGAAAATTAACATTAAGCATGTACAAATGACTCCACCATCACTTTGTGTTGTACATGCAGACATCAGTGACAGCCTGGAAAGCAGTGCCAATGCTTCACAGCAATGAAGATGCAGGAGGATACTGCCAAACCCCTGTACTGACCTGTATTTCCAACTGACCAACAATAATTTTGTAGCTTCTCTGCAAGCCACTGGAGTGCTAGGAGACTGGAGCCTTACCCACCAGTCTTCCTGTCTTTTGCTACAGCTTCCCTTGATTCTTTCAGCTTTTCTTGAGGTCACCTCACTTTGACCTTTTAATCTTGTTGGTGTACATTAAGCTGATGTACAGTGCCTCTTGCCTTTTGTTGGCTTGATGTTTGAAGTCTCTGCAACTTGTTTTCTCCTAGATCAGGCATGTCATGGGATGTCCTAATCCAACAAGTATTTTCTCAAATTCCCTCCATACGGATTGTTACGGTGGCTCAACTTTTACATCTGATATGACAACGAGCTTTAGGGACCTTGAGTGGGAGCATTGAAATGAGTTTGCTTGTGTTTCTCAAACTACAAAATGGCAAAGCAGAAGTGGCTAACTACAATGTAGATGTGCTACATCCATCTTTACAGGCCTAGGAAATATTCACATGATAAATCCCTCATCTTCCAACACTTATAAGCCTATCACAAGGTCTCACTACCTGTCAGGAGTTGAAGTTAGCAGTGCAGCAAGATCAAAGCTGCTCTTTAAGACTTGTGCTGTGCTACATCTAGAAGCCTCTGGTTGTACTCAGGCCTTGATTCATCCCCTTGCCATGCCTGGGATGTTGATAGACCCTGTCATCAGTATCTAGTTGCCTACTGTGGTCTAACCCTGAAGGACTCTGCCTGTCATCGCAAGCAAGGTCTGTGTTGGAGTCACCATCACTCCCAGCTCAGATTCCCTCATGGGAGCACAGCTTGCTGCTTTCTGACAGTGTCAAAGCATACTTATGTCTTATCACAGCACACTTGTGTAGTTAATTACACAGCATGGAAAAGAGGCATTTCTTAGAGCCTTGCAACAAATTTACAACTAAGTTTTGTTTGGAAAATCTAATAAGTAATAGTAAATTAACCTAATAGTCTTCAGCATATTTCTACGGCAGACACTTTACAGTCTTTTTCCTCTTCCTCTGTCATTTTTCTGCTACAACATTAAACATTACAAATTTCTTTGGTCTAATTATAAAAGCCTGGCTATTTTTTTGTGATTTATCATCATATGTTTCTGATGGTCTTATATGCTTTCAGACCTACTAAATCTGCAGGGCATAGCAGTGCACTTTACAAATAGTAAGCAGATCTAATATATTCAAGAGAAAGGAATGCATAGGACTGTACACACAGAAGGCAGAGAAGTACAGGTCAAGTGAGAAACAGTACAGAGTGACAATAAAGAAATTCTACAAGGATGTCAAAGCAAAATGCCTGTTCAGGGACAGGAAAACATAAAATTCTGATGTATCCTTCCAGAGGAACCTGCTCAAGAGGGTCCATGGGTATGTCATGAGGTTTACCAAGAGCAAGTGCAAAGTGATGCACCTAGGTCAGGGCAACCCCTGGTATCAGCACAGGCTGGGGGATGAATTGAAATTGAGAGTAGCCCTGCTGAGAAGGACTTGAGGGTGCTGGTGGAGGAAATGCTGGACATGACCCAGTAGTGTGTGCTTGGAGCCCAGACAGCCAGTTGTGTCCTGGGCTGCATCCAGATCAGCCTGAACACTGAAAGGGAGGGGATTCTGCCCCTCTGCTCTGCTCTGCTCTGCTGTGCTCTGGTGAGACCCCACCTGCAGTGCTGCATCCAGTTCTGGTGTCCACAGCACAGGGCGGACATGGACCTGTTAGAGAGAGTCCAG
>VYZT01073607.1:0-10620 GCA_013400735.1 Pomatostomus ruficeps | reverse complement strand
TATATATATACATATGTATTTATGTATATAAAATTATTTATGCAATGCCCATGGCAACAATCTTTTAAACTGACTATTTGTAAAGCTACTGGCATGCAAAAAGCACAGGCAAAGTCCTGTTTACTTATCCAGAGTCTCATAACTATGCCAGGTAAGTTTGTCCAGATCAAAAGCATCACTTTCACCCAGAAGTCTCTTAATAATGCTATTTGGGTTTTGAAAGTGTTAGGTTGCTGATTTCTCCACTCCTTTCTTTGTGTTTCTGGAGTGAATGACTGACACACAGACTTACAGTAGACATGGTTGTGTGATGGCAGCACAGAGTTCTGTATACATTATGTCTGGGTAATCCCCATGGTTCTTGCTATGCAGTCAAGCTTAGCAAAACACTTCTAGCAATATTTCCAAAATCTCCTGTAAAAAGCCAGCTGTAGGCTGGAGTTACAACAGTAGGGGGTATCTATAGTATTTTATTTTCATGCATAAAAATAAGGTCTCCTACTTCATTAAAAAACCAAACAAACAAAAAAAACCCCACAAACAAATCACAAAGCATAGTCACTAGTAGCGCTGGTGAAAAGGTTTTGACTGACATTTCTCCTGGTTTATGCTCCAAAGTAGCAAAACTAGGTAAGTTTGAATGCTCAGTACATGCAACTTGCATTCACAATTCCTAGTTCTAAACAGGAAATTATTTGACTTTATGAGATATTTTTTAATACTTGCAATTTACGAAATATGCCAGTCCAGTCTGCCTCTCCCCCAGTTTACAGACAAGGGTGACACCTGTAGCTGAACAGGTAGACATGGCTGACTGTCTCTAAGTAATACTGCGTCTGCCTAGAAGTATCCAACTTGCACACTGAAGGAAATGCTCATTACTCCAGGAAACACTGTGACTTCTGGTCAGCAAGGACAGGCAAAAAAGAGTAATGCAGGAAGTCAGGGCAGAGCCCTGCTGGGCAAGACAGAAGAGCTGTTCTCTCCAGCAACCAGAATTCCCCAAACCAAATACATAATCTGAAAAACAGCAGACACTTTAGGCCTGATTAAATTAAAGGATCTTCCTTTTCTGGTGTTACAAATGTATAAATGATGAATGTAAAAGTGACATCCAGAGGTGTTGCATGCCTATTAAAAGGTCAGTAAGTTCTTCAACACTTTTTCTGACCTTGAGAAAGATGATGACTTTGCAGTATTTTTCCCCCTCGAGCAGGATAGTTGCATGCCTTTGGCGTGCCTTATTTCCAGACTGTGGTATTTTATGACTGGAAATAACAAGCAGTATGCATAGTATTTGCAGTTCTGCTTTTGTTTTTAAGGAGTTCATTTCCAAAGGAAAAGGTGGATATTATATAGTGCTAATACTTTTCTAGTGCAGTACTTAACTAGACGAGATTGTGAGTGGTCGTGAGGCCAGTAGTGATTAATAATATTGGAATTTAATAGTCAAGTTTTAGAATTCTATTTTTTCTCTTTTTTTGCATTTAGTTTAGAATACATTTCTTGACATTGAATGTGAAATACACTTTCTGTAGCTTGAATACATTCCTTTTTCTCCTGTCAGCTTGAACTAGCTCTTTCATTGTTTACATCTTTTTAATATATATAAAACACCCATTTTTTGCACAACTGGGTTTTTTGAGAATTGTAGCTCCACTTTGAAAATTCTTGTCAATCTGTTAATTTGAAGTAAGATCTAGCTATAAGTAATTGAGCTGGCTATTTCTGTTGTGAAAGCGCAGCTGTCATCTTTGACCTCTCCATTTCTTTTACTCAGTAGGACTCAGGAGCCTGAACTTAATATTATTGTCACAGATTTATGCAATGGTGAGAGGCATCAGGATTATTTCCATCAATAGCATTCTGTAACAACCTGCTAAATTATTTTGGATTTCTTTCTTGTTAAAGCAAAAAACAAATGATGTCACCATCTAATACTCCAGTTCTACACCTTAATTTACCTTCAAGCTCACTACAGATATTTTATCTGCATTTTCAGCACATATTATTTTTTTCTTGTAACACCTGATTTCAGAAAGTACTACTATACTGCATGTGAATCCAGTACACGAAAGGACAAACTTCTATTCAGGAGAGCACAAAGCAGTCTTGATTTGATTTTCTTACTCCTGACACTAAACTCCTTTTAGTCTTCCCTTGTTTGTCTTCTGTAGTACCACAAATTCCATTACTGTCTTTCTATTTCCAAAACTTCAGCTCTATCATCAACATATATGATCATCAGAAGGAAAACATATCCTCATGACAGATCTTGGAAACTGTATAGCTAAATGTAGACTTTTCTTTGAAAGATTGTTTAGGAATGACATAGAGTTTTTCTCAAAGCGCATGGCATATATTACCATGTTACAATTGTAAAGCTTCATGCACCTCTTGCCTTAGTTTCACCAGTAGGAAAATTCAGCTCTCAGTTGCTATCCAACTCCTCCTTTTCACTACATTCCAGACACTGATTCCACTTATCAGTTTCTTGGGAGTCTTGTTGCTAGTCTGCTTCTTTAAAGACACCTTGCTCGGAAGGACTGAAATGAAAGATCACAAACAGGCCTGTTCACTATGCTTAAAATGAAATGCATTGATTTAAATAGTATTTTTAATTACTTTAGGTTTTTTGCAGAATCAGAATAATACATTCATATGTTTTATGCTTGCAAATGCTCCGCAGTTCTTGATTCTGTAAATCATTATGTATTTTAAGTGTGCAGATCTTTCCAGACAGACTTTGCTACTCAGTTTTTCTTTACCTTCTGCTGCTCCGTAAGGATGTATCTAATGTGGAAAGAGATTTACTATGTAAAAGTTTGGCATCCAGCTTAGGAGATCTAAATGCCTTGTGGAGATCCATACCTTGTGAGCCATTTCAAAACTATGGCTCCCCAGACTGGGCCAGAATCACTGTCATCATTAGAGCAAAGATAAGTGATAAGCATACCATTTTACAAATTGTAAGACTCTTTCCATGTCAGATCATATGTAAACATTCAAATTGATATGCCACACTCTAAAAGCCTATCTAAGCATAAAAGAATAAAAGTTGTTAAATGTATCTAAAATTCAGAATAAAATCTGTAAGCCTTATCAATACTAAATTAAATTTGTTTCAAAGCTCTCTTCCCCAAACTAAAATTTATGAAAAATTCTTAGTAAGTTTCATCCACAGAAGGTTTTCTGATTAGTGTGTTCCCTCCATCTGCCAAAATTTTTGTTCATTCTTTTTTTAAATCGAAGTCCGTAAAGTCCTTCTGCCCTTTTAGTCCACATTCAAAATAATTACTAAGTGGTGACAAGCAATGAATTAAAGAGGGGGAGGTAGGAAGGAGCTAACACTCATGTGTGTAATTTTCAGAATTCCACCTGTGCATCAGCATATCTAAATGCTCAGGTAGAAATCGGGACAAATTTTAGCCAGAACTCCTGGCTACCCAGGTACGAGCCAGCCGTAGGCTGGGAAGAGCACTGCCATATTAGAACAGTCCTGAGGTGGAGGTTACACACACTCAATGCCAACCATTTATATCTGTGGAAATTAATGTACACAGAACTTTATAAGTGCATAATAAAAGCAACATACATCTGTCAATTAGGGCTTATGAATGTGGTCCTACATCTATTAGCACAAATTCAGAGAAAACTAATCTATAACATGTATTAGCCTTTTTATTCTAATCCTTTTAAGGGGTATCTTTAAGATCTTATCTCTCTCCATGACAGAGAGAATAAAGAAATAGAGAGGCTTGGAAGATGCTTTGCAGTCAGGTGTGTATAGCTTTGGCTGTGACCTGCCTGACTGCCTCACTGCACATCAGCTTTGGTCCAGAAACCATAGGGTTTTACTCACTCCAGAAAGAACAGATTTCTCTCACTACAGAGGGAATTACCACAGCACTGCGCAAGTAAGTCCCATCTCTCAAGAGCAGCCCAGTGTGCAAGATGATCCTAATAAATAGGAGAGGGACATTGTGTTAATTTATGCAACTCTGCTCAAGACTTAGGGCTTAGCAGAGCATCAAGCCCAACGCAGACACTTGATTCCCTCCTAGGAATTGCTTGCAGCTGGACAGTGCAGCACATGGATGGAGCAGGTGCAGCGTAGTCTGGACTAGGGTATGCAGACATGCTAAAATGGAGGCAGTTACCAGAATTAGCATCACCATAGTGCCGTATCACTTTGTTACAGTGACATAGCTGAAGCTCTTTTAGATCAATAATTTTCAGGCCTTTATATGACGAAGATTCTCCTGCAGAGGCCTGCAAAGCTTTTCTGCACATTGAGGGATATGCAACACAGTGTCAGTGAAAGGAAAAACATAAGCCATGATCTTGAACCTGTTGTGAACTAGCATGGCGAGTAACAAAATTAAATGGAGAACTGGAGCTTTATGCTGACTTCCCTTTCATTCAGAGTCACTTAAACCCATTAGTATCTTCAAATATTTAGGAGAATCTATACTGTTTTCAATTATACATGAAGCGAGTTACAAGCTTTTAGTTAGATTAAAACACCCTAGTTTAAGACTATGCCTATTCTGACCTACTGTTCTCTTTCTAACCTGAATTTCAAAGTACCTTGAGTCTAAAGAGGACATGCATATTCTCCTGTGTGGGTTACAGCAGAGCAGGTTTCTGAACAAAAAAGCATCTCCAGTCCACATAAATGACTAAACATCATATAGCACCAGGAACAATAATGGGGTTAAAATGTCTTGAGTAGACAAATTGACCAGCGACAGGTTTCAGAGCTTAGAAAAGTGAAGCTTCACTCCAGATATGAAATTCATGGGGATCAATGAAATGCAAGAGACTGCAATTATATTTCCTGACAATGAATTATAGGGACACACTCTATGTGTTTAATACTAGCTTGTCACCTTATGTGGAGAAGTTCTCAAAATGTGAGAGTAATATGAAGGCTGATCACAGAGAAATAAAGCAAGTTTTTTTTTCTAACAAAGAACTCCAAACTCTAATAGAAATGTGGAGGAGACCTGAAAGAGATTGTGCTAGATTATTCTCTTAAAAGACAGGCCCCTACCCTCCATATAAGAGATGAGGTTTCAAGTGGTCTTAAGCAAGAATCAAACAAAAAATATCTCAGGAATAGTTTGGAACTTAGACTCTATTTGTGCTCAGTATCATAAACCTGTACAAAATGAAATGTGGCAGATGAGTTTTCCTGATGGAGGAGTTAGAACTGCCCAGTGGTAATCACATGAACCTGACATGCACGTAGGAGAACAAGAAATCTGCCTTGGAACCACTCTTTAACTTAACCTGCAGTTTCAAATAGTGTGACACCCTAGGTAATATAACGGTAACAATCAGAGCCCCAAATTTTTAATTTTTTTTTTTTTTTTTTTTTGCAAACACCACTTTGCACAAATGAGTGCACTTGGGATAAGAGGCCTCTCAAGAGTGCATGCCACTCCCTCCATTGTGCCAGCACACCCTCAACCCTTTGCTGTATCCATTTTCCTCCAGCAGCTGCTGAGCACTGGAAGCTGTGGTTGCCTCTGTCAGCACCCCTGGTATGCAGCTGCCAGGACTGATCTGGAAGGTGGCCCTGGGGCACTTGAGAGGCCACTGGCCCAGTGCCTATTACTGGACAGAGCAGATAGCAAGACCCAACCTGGAGGTGGCTGTGGCCCCTCAGTGGGGCAGCAGCTTGTAACCTCTGTGCTTCCTCCCACACTGCTCTATCACTACATTTTTCTATTTCTTAAATGGTCTTAAAGACTGAAAAAGGCTTTTCCTATCACACGTGAAACATGATAAAATGTGACTCATTGTGACAAGGAAGCACAGGGCCTTCTTCTCCGCTGTGGCAAGGACAGTGCCTGTGCCACTCTGCAGGACTCTTTCAGACAACGACCTGCTTTCGAGACAGAAACCAACAACACTCCACCAGCACCAGTTATCAGGATTCAAGGGAAATAAACCTTTGCAAAGTGTTCTGGCTTGGCAATAAGATTTAGGAACTTGGCTTCTAAGTGGTTAAACATTAAATCTACTTAAGAAGAAATAGAGGGGGGAAAATGGCACAAGAAGAGATGTCAGTTAGCCCGGTCTGCGTTGGCTGGAGTTCAGAGTCTCACTTGTGCTGCATGATGGTGAGACAAAAGACTTGCAGATTGACTCTTAACAATGCAAGTTCAGAAAACAGTCCCAAGGCTGAAATGTGCTAGCAAACCACCTGGTTTTGCTGGCTTTCTTTGAAACAGAGCTTTCAGTCACTGTGGCTAGTAACAGTGGATCAAACACATCACAATTTCAGTGGTTTCAGCATGTTTCAAAACACTTCTTGCTGCAAGGCTCAGTACCCTTGCATTGACTTGAGGCTGCTCAGCTGGCACCACTGCCCAGCCAGCTCCAAATACATGATGGAAAACATCCATGGCCATTGAATTTACCTGGTCAGCCATACTGTGACACCCATCTCTGAGATCAGGACATCACCCCCAGTCAGGTCTGGAGAGACGAAGCTTTCCCATGATCTCCCAAGCTACTTAGGAAGATAATGGAAGATCAGCTGGAAGAGTTTCTGTCCTTTCAGGCTTTTTAGTTGCAATCTACATGCAGAGGAAGCCATTCAGTTATCGAAAGCACAGTGGTAGGAATTTAGGTCATATATTTTTCAGTTATCAGGTGCATAAAAATGAACACAAAAATTGAACATAAGAAATAGACTGCTTTTCCAGAACTTATATATTGAGGGTTATATTTCTTGCCGTTCTACCCTGTTTTCTCCAGCCTATAAAATGCATTTAGTAATTCAGCTATACTTTTTTTCTGTTTGAAGCAATTGCTGTAATACAGCAGCATGAATATGTGCATTTCCAGAAATGGAGATACTCTTTTCAGTTGAAGGAAAGCAGAAGAGAGGTGGGCAAAAAGCAGGTAGGACGTTCGAAGAACTTTTGCAGTGAATTTCAGAGAGGTAAAAATAGGACAGAGAGGGTTTGATCCTCAGCCTCTCAATTAGTAGTCTATGGATACATCTGAGTTGTCCATTGAAGGCTATGTCCACATCTGCCATGAGAGGAAATAGGCCATATCTGCAGGCAGTGCAACAGAGTCTGGTGTCTGGTAGCAGCACAAGGGCACCTCTTGGTTGCCCACACTTCACTCTGTTGAACCTCTGCTTCCCCATCAGCTTTCTGCTGAAAGATCTGCAGCTGTAATATAGAATATTCAAAAAGGACTAGACCAAAAAAACCCCAAAACTCATTGGTGGAGAAAATATTTCTTACGTGTGCATAAAACAGCCAGATACTCACTGGTAGCATTTGAATGCACGATTCAGGATATGAAGTTCCACCTCCTGTGACTCACACCATTTGCCCTGCAAGGCACTTGCCTTGCACTTCTCAAGTTGTCCCACAGTTATTTGAACAGTTCTGACTCAGTTCAGCTGAGTGCATGACAAATGCAAAAGGCTGAGAAACAAGGCTAGGTACAGAGCAGCTGCACAAAGGAGCCCAGAAAAGAGTGTGGTGATTTGATTTTGTGAATGAAGAAACATTTTCCCACAACTCTGTTTAATTTACTTAAACAGAGCCAGAAGCTTCCCCTGAAGCTGCATGTATATTGTTGTTCCAAATAATTTCCAGGATGACTGTCAGGAAATCTTGACAGCAATAAATTGTTTATGTTGCAAACCCTGGCATTTCTGCTAGATAACTCTCACATGGAAGGAAAGTCTCTGAGAATAATGAAGTTACTTATCCAAAGTAATTTATAGGAAATACCACTCTTTTTCACTGAGATTTGATTTCTTACCCATCAGGGATGGATGTACATCACCAACACCTGTAAATAGACATTTCCCTTTTTTTCAGGAAGGCAAGGCTGGAGGAACATTTAAATTAACCCCAAAGCAGCATAGCAATGACATTTGTAGGAAAAACATATTTTTCATTTCTGCAAGGTTTAGCTGCCTAATTTTCTCTGCATCCTCAGAGGATTGAAATATAAAGATACTTAGAGCACACACCAGCAAGCAAATTTCTTCTCCTGCTCCTTTCTGGGTGTAAAGGAGCTGCTGTAATAGCTACCCATTCATCAACTCCATTCGTTCAGTGGCAGGATGCTCTCCCTCAGAAAGCAGGAAAACTGGGTTCAGATCCCTGTAGAAAAGTAGTAAGTACCTATTTTCCTACAGCCTCTTGTTTTATCTGGGAACAACACTGGGCAGCTTGGCGCTTAGGTCCATCCTCTCTGAGTCAGAAACAGTCTGAACATCTGCAGTCAGGCAACACTGTGCAAGTGTAACATTACAGAAAAAAATATGAAGCGGTTTCTTGTGGGATTTGAAAGCAAACTAGACAGCAAGCAGGTCAGTGATGCAAGTGCCAGAAACAATTTGAGAACTAATGCCATTGTTAAATACATCATGTGAATTTAGTCCTGGGCTCGTCCTGTCCCCAATCTGGTTTTGTGGGAAAGAAAGAAGTGTTAAAAAAAAAGGCCTATAGCATTTTTAAAAGAGGAAGCAAAAGGATAATTACTTTAAAAGTTCTTCTATAACAGAAAGAATGAGCAAAAAATTTTTTTCAGTGGAAACAGTGGAATGATTCTGCTCTTTGGAGACTGATCCCATAAGAAGTCAGAACTGAAGATGGGCAGTTTTACCAGGTGCCCTATCAAGTTCTGTGCTTTTGCTTTCTGATAGTTAAGTACAACTTACTTTTTTCCCCTAAGGTATTTTTTTTACTTAATGTAAGGTATTTATGCATTATTAGTTCTTTTCCTTCACTTCAGTAACAGAAGAGTACTTCTCTGGATTTTGTTCGAGGTGTACAAAATCACATTTTTTTAACACAAAATCTGTTCATCTTTGCAGTTACATTGCTCAGTCTGCTTCAACCTATGTGGCATCCACCAGAGAACTAAAAAGAAAGCAGCATAATAAAGCAACAGGCTCTTGAAATCAGTAGGTGTGAACATCAGATGCAGTACACTCTTGTCCATTTTCTTTTCTTTATTACTAGAACTGTGCATGATCTGTAATGGCAATAAGGCCACATAAGTTTACTCTGGTTACGATAGACTGGGGTTGTCTTGTGTTTAGAGTGTCACTGAACACACTGTCCTACTCTCTCTCAAATCCATTTCAGTCTGTACAAGTTTAAAGTCCTGGGAGAAACTCACCAAGTTTGCCACATGAAGCTATCATGGAATTTCAAGGTTTCCATCTAGACTGGATCCCTAAACTCAGAGGCCACCTGCTGCCCTACCAGTATTTCTACCAGCAATCTCTTGGCAGCTCTCTGCTAGCACGTGGAATCTGCATATCCTATTTCAAAAAGACATAACCTTTCAGATCCATTGCCTGCAAATCCTTGACACCTAAGCTTGGCAGTCAGGGTCACACAAGATAAACAAGGAAGGGCACAACTCTTACATAACCAAGGCTTTTGTCATGATAGTTCCTGCATTTCTTTCTTGTTTGTTTTTTTGGGGGGGTTGAGTTGGGGATTTTTTATTTTAAAAGTCTGATATGTCAGTGTATTAATTTTATTAGTACAATTTTTACTCTATATTCAGATAGTGCCTTTGACCCAAGATATCTTTTGTCCAAAGTCACCTCTTCAATTCCATCAAGTTATAGTGCAAAAAATCTGAAAGCCTTTATTAAGGCTTTGGATTTCTGTGCTTTCTTTATGGAGTTTTCCTTTCACTTTCCATATTATGTATGGTTTCAAGCTTTGAGGTCTCTCTATACATCCACTGTAACTTCCTTGGCCACAGTAACTGACCTGGACAGGTACCAAATACGATAAAAATTTGATGACCGTTCTCTATCTAGCAGTAAAAAGCTAAATAAAAAGCTAAGACTGCAGACAACTTGTTTGCAAGATTTGAGATGAAAGAAAAGGTAGTTCTAAAATGAATTTACCTGGATATTTAATCTTTGCTATTTTTCTTCTCTTCCTAAATTCCTGAGAGTTTCTGCAATGTCTCTGTTTGCTTTGGAACTCACACCCAAGAGTTTCAGTCCTTACAGTCTTGCACAGTTACTTCCCCCTGAGAAAAGGCAGCCAGAGACCAAACAAGTGGCAAATTTCCCTGGAGAATCCCACAAGCCCAATACCAAAATGCTTGTAGGAGCAGATGAAGCTGGAAAAAGACAGGTGGAGTCAATGTTGATTAAAAGTATGTTGCCAATTAGACAAGAATAATATTGAGAAATCCTTTTGTGATGTCTGGACTTTCCTTACAAGGACTTGCAAGTTTTAGTGTAGCTGTGAGAGGAAAAAGAGGAGGGTTTCTGGCCATCGGTGAGTCTTGCAGACGAATAGGTGCTGAATGTCAGCTTAATCAAATGGGAGCTCTCATGGATGCTTCTAAACCTCAGCAGCCTTTCATCTCATGTGTAGCTGGATCTGTGCAGCTGGTAACTTTACCGAGCTTCAGAGAGTTGTTTTTAGCTTGGTTGTTACATACTGGTCTAAAAGACTAATATGTGTCTTCTATTGCAAGAAAATTGGTGTCATATTCCAAAACAGTCAGGATGATACCACAATCTTCTTAAAGAGAAAAAAAACAAAAAAAGAACAAAAAAAGCCCCCACAAGCAAACAAACAAAAAGAGAAAAAA
>VYZT01073484.1:0-10195 GCA_013400735.1 Pomatostomus ruficeps | reverse complement strand
CTACTAAAACCACAACACTGTCCAATCTTAGAAATCTTTCCAAGATGTTCTTTCCAAGGATACTAATTAGCCTTATAAAAAGAAGTCTGTGTTTGATGTTACTTCACAGAAGAAAATGGTAAGAAAACAATTTTTAAAATATAGCAAAGACAAAGAATTGCAGGCTCAATCCCAGCAGTGCAGAGTGAAGTCACATAGACTGTATACCACTAGTGACTGTGACATAGGTCATAAGAGTGTTTTGGTTTTGTGTACCACTTAGAACATCTGATAAACCAAGATTTTCCAAGTGACAAATTACTGAAGAATAAACTACTAGACTGTCTTTTCATTTCTCACGGTTCCACAGATTGTTTTTTGTACTTCCTGAGACTTCTTCTCTGTTAACCAACACTTTATTGCAATATTTTGCTGTTGTTATTGTAAATATCAGCATAATTTAAAGACCGTTAATGTTGGCATTATTTCAAGTTCTTGAAAATTACAAATACTGAGGTTCCTGAATATGATTTGCCATGTCCAAGTTTTATGACTAAGATCAGTTTGAAGCAAGGCCTCACAAATTAGTGATTCAGCATCACTGTTACTTCATATAAACTACTGAAGTTATTAATGAAAACAATTAATGCAAAACTACATTGGATTAATAGTCTTGGAACTCACAAGTTATGGAATAAGCTAATGCTACCTGAGGAAGGGAAGAAAAAACTTATTCCATGTGGATATCTAAAACTAAATTTTAACAATGACTGTATGACTTTATGTAGTTCACACAATAAAAAATGAGCTGTGTTGCATGATTTTGTACATGTTCTCCAATGCATCATTAATGACTCAGCATAAAATAATTCTGTCATTAACACGCTTAAGGTTGGAAACAAGACTTGTAATTTGGAGAACAAAAATAAGAGACAAGAAATTCTAACTATGCTTTTTAGCTTCAGGTTCTTGGTTTTTCTTTTTGTTATTTACTCTAAGTTACTGTTTGGTTCTGAGATTCAATTAATTAGGTATTAATTTTAAAAAGGAAAATCCATGGAAATCAGAAGTATATTAACAATAATTTTCTTAAATATCAGCAGTTTAATTGTTCACACCAAGTCACAGAATCATGGCAATATTGTCAGTACAGGACCTCTAGAATATATCTAGCGTAGCCTCTGTTTTATAGTAGGATTATTCTCAGCTTTAGATCAGGATAGCTGTGAATGTCTCCACCCATTTTGGAAATCTGTCAGGACAGAGATTCCACAAACTCCCCTGGGCAAGCCATTGCAGTGTTTCATTAGGGTGAAAAAATTCTTCCTAATGCATAACCTGAATCTCCCATGTTGCAGTTTGTGGTCATTACTCCTTGTTACACAAGCTGCTGCCATCAAGAAGAATTTGGCTTCCTCTTTCAAACTCCCCTTCATGTGGTTGAAAGCTGTCCCTTAGCTTCCTATTCCAGCTGAACAAACCCTAGTCCCTTCATTTCCATCCACAGATCAATGTGTTCTAGGACCCTGTCTATCTCTGCTGCACTCTGCTGGACCTTTCCCCATTTCTCTGCATCTGTTTTGAACAGGGCATCCAGAAACAGAGTATTCCAGTAGGTCACCAACTGCAAAGGAATAGCAATTTTTCTCAGTTCATTGGCCACATGTCTCCTAATGTAACTTCTTGTTCAACTTATGGCTTATTTGGACTGCGAGCATGCTCGTGGCTTAAATTCAACTTATTTGGCATTAGTTGTGCAACTGATTTGGGCTATTACTAATCTACTAGTTATACGACCTATATGTACATGTACCTTTATTCCATCTCAGATACAGAACTCTGCACTTCTTTTTCTCGGAATTTTACAAGATTTCTAATAATCCAAACTTCTTAAGGACTGTAACTCTATCATTAGGTATGTAGGCCACTCCCAGCTGATGTATGCTAAGCATGTATATTATCTCATCATCCAGGTCAATGGTGAAGAGCTGGCCTCAGTATTGGTTCAAGGATGCTCTCCTTGATACTTACTGGCTGTCAATCAGATATCAAAACATTGTTCACAATTGTTTGGACTATTTGCAGTACATCTGGCTGTCCACTCACGCAGATACACTTTCTCAACTTCCAGACAATAATGCTGTGGATTCTAGTGTCACAAGTCTTATTAAAACCAAATATTTTTGTAATTCTGGATGTAACTTGGAAATATCAAAAGAAAATCCATGTTTGGAGCCAAAAATTGACTTTTTTGGGTATTGTAATGCCACATTTGAGATAGTCTGAAGATACCAGTCATATTACAGGCATAACTGCCTTTGAGTATGTGCTTGTTGCTCAACAAATATAAAGATACTTCAAAGCTGGTAGCAATCACCAATGTATAAACAAGTTGTACACAGTGCTGCAATGAGATAACATCTGGGATCATGAAGCTGTTATTTGTCTACCCTTGTGCTGGATTTGGGTGGCAAGGTTTGGGGTACTAGGGGGTTGGAAGGAGTGGGGATTGATGCTACGAGGGTAGCCAACAGAGACAGCGCCAGCCAATTTCAAAATAGACCTGCTGCTGCCCAAGGCCAAGCCCATCAGTAAGAGCAGAATCATTTCTGGGATAACATATGTAAGAGGCAGGAAAAAACTGTGCAGCAGCAATGGCAGCCCAAGAGGAGGGTGAGAATATGTGAGAGGAACAGCTCTGAAAGACCAAGGTCAATGGAGAAGGAAGGGCAGGAGGTGCTCCAGACACCAGGGATGATGTTCCTCTGCAGCCTGTGGTGCAGACCATGGTGAGACAGCTGTGCCCCTGCAGCCCAGGGAGGACCATGGTGGAGCAGATATCCACCTGCAGCCTGTGGAGGATCTCATGCCAGAGCAGGCGGATGTCTTTGAAGAGGTTGTGACCCCATGGAAAACACCAGTCAGGAGGGTCTTGGCAGGATCTGTGGAGCACTGAAGAGAGGAGCCCACTCTGGAACAGGTTTAGCTGGCAGATCCTGTAGACCTGTGGAAAGAGGAATCCATGCTGGAACAAGTTTGCTGGCAGGACTTGTGACTCCATAGGGTACCCAGGATGGAACTGTACGTTTCTGAAGGACTGCATTCCGTGGGAGGGACACACACCAGAGCAGTTTGTGCAGAACTGCAGCTCATGGGGTGGAGTCATACTGGAGAAGTTTGTGAAGGCTGTCTCCTGTGGGAGGGTCTGCACAGTGGAGTAGGGAAAGAGTGTAATGAGTTTTCCCTATAAGGAGAAGTGAGCTGCAAAGACAGTGTGTGACGAATTGATCACAAGCCCAATGCTCCACTCCTCTGCGCCACTGGTGGGTAGGAGGTACAGAAAATTAGGAATGAGGTCGAGTAGGCGATTGTGGTTTTGTGACTTTTCATTACCGTACTCTTAAATAAGTATCGAATCAAATTATTTGCAAAATTTAATACATAGAGTCTGTTCTTCCCGTCACAATAATTGAATGATCTCTCTTTATCTCAACCCACAAGCCTTCGAAAATATTCTCTTTCCCCTGTCCAGCTGAGGACGGTAGTGCTAGAGCAGCTTTAGCAGGCATCTGGCATCCAGACAGGGTCAAGTCAACCCAACACAACTCCCATCCAGGCTAACAGAAAGAACCACCATTTTATCTTAATGCACTTTTATACTGATTTAACAAGTATTTCTCAGCTGTTGAGTACATAACAATATTACTTGTACTGGCTACACAAATCATTTTTATCTGATTCACATCAATAGCTAGCCTTATAATTTCTTTGATTATTGCAATTTCATCTTGCATTTCACTGTTCTTTCAGATTATATATATTTAAACCAAACAGTCTTAAATCTCTTCAGGCTGTATTACAGAAAACACTTCAATTGAGTTAATTCAGGTTGTACCTGCCTTGTTTGATGGACCTGACCTAAGTGTCTGGATAAGGGATTTAGTGTTCTCAAAAGGCCAGGATCACCTCCTTTCTATTAGCCAGCAGGAGGAAAGCTGAACTTGGAGTTCATTAGGTTTTTCCTTTACAAAAGACCCAGTCAAACCAGCTAACATAATGCATAGTTCATAATCTCTAACACATATGTTCTTTTCTTCTTGATCAAATAACAAGGATACACACTCCCTTCTCCTCAGACATTGCCTTCTACTGAAAGGAAATGTGAGCCAGGAAAGATCCACAACTCATCTCAGACCATCAGGATTCCAAGGTATGACACAGCATATATCTATAATTCAGACAAAGATCGTTTATTTTATTTTTGTTTCCTTTGGTCAAAGGCCCTAATATTTTCTTTTTCTTTCTTAAGCATATGCAATTTACTCCAAAAAGCCAGTGCACCACAAAATAAGTACTTAAGAAACAGCTCAGAGATCACAAGGTTGCAGCATCACAGTGCAGATACAACCTTACTGAAATGTTCATTTAGTCCCGTACTTCTTCTTCCCTCTGTGCCACAATAGACAATAATAAGTATGTGGGTGGAAGGAATCACTTGAAGCCGACAATTTGTTGTATTTCCTTAGAGTTGCACAGAATTTTGTCTTGATTACTGGCATCAGTACTTCATTTCTCTTTGCCACAGAATTTCTCTCAGCACATTATAGCCGCTCCAAGCCCATGTACTTCAGATCAAAAAAAAAAAAAAAAATTACCTGTAAGTGGCTCAGAAAAGAAGAGAGTAACATAAAGAAGCTGATAGAAAAATGTAATTTTACTATTTCTCATCTCTTATTGTTCTAAGATTTCTTAGATTACAAGAGTACTCTCGTCACTTCAAGTTATAGTCTTATAGAGGTTAAAGGTATTTACCTACTTATTTGACACCATGAGGATCCATGTTCAAAAGGTATCCCTTAAAATTCAGTATCTAAATCTGGAAGCCTATGAGTTTTTTCATTATAATTGTCAGGATTCTACATTTCTGCTACCCGGGAACTACAGAGCCACCTCTGGAATGGGCATAATCAGTTTATCTCATGTTGAACTCAATCAGGAGTCACACAGAAGAATTTCTCCACATAACTTACCTCTGGAATCCAAATTCTACTAGCAGAGCTTAGAAAATTACAAATAATCCCAGAAAACATTGTCAAAAGGGACAATACTCTGCTTCTTAACTTCTACTGCCAGATAGAGCACTTACTTAGAAGCTGGAAGCAGGTGAGATTTCTTCTGGTGAGGTTTTCCAGACATCATTCCATATGAAAAGTTTGTGGAGAAAAATTGTTTCAGAACAAAGCATATGCAACTCTTAATGGAGTGTATCTGACACACAGCCCTACTTGATTGTCTCACATAGTTTGTTTCCAAATGTTAGAAGGTAGACAGCCTCATAAGTGAGGGAAATACACTCTGTAGTTTCCTCAGAATTATAGCACTTCATTTCCACATTTCATCCTTTGACTTCTTCATTTGTTCTACTCAGTGACATTTCATTATGCAGTGTTCATATGATTTGGAACTAGAAAATTCCTACCTGGAACTCATATCCCCTCTCCACGTAGGGAATGAAATTATTTAATTTTAAATAAGTCTACAAAGAAAGCAGGAAAATACTAGCTGGGGGAAAAACCCAAAACATAATAAATAGATGAGTTTCAAAGAGGTTTTGTTTTTAGTAGATATAGTCAATCGTAAAAATGTGAGTAGAAGTCTGAATCTAAAGCTTTAGTTCTATTTGTCTGTCCAATAAATTACACAAACACAACTAAATAGAATAAACTATACCACAGAGAATTGATGCTTAGTGCCAAATTAAAACAGTAAGTCAGTAACTTCCTCTCTCCTCTGTTCTGTGTTTGTAATTCTGTTACTAGTCTTGCTCAATTCTCTCAGTATCTTAGGTTGTACCATTTCATGATGGCTGAAGCTAAGACCTCCACGACCTTTGCACTCCCAACCAGTTCTTTCTGAGAGGAACAGGCCCAGTAGAGCATCTTCTCTAGTCAGCTTATCCATCAAGAAAATTTTATTAAATGTACTTGAGGAATCTCCTGGATTGCTTTGGCCTCGACATCCTCTAGTAGTTGTTAGAGTAACTCATGTTTCTGACTAGAATCGGCGCCTGCACCTGTAAGGCTTCTTCCACTTTTCTAAAGAAAGTCTTACTTTCTATTTACTTACTTTACTTACTTACTTACTATTTCTTGTTATTAGGTGATTTGTAGTCCAAGCCCCTTGGGAAGTCACTTTAGTTGATGCTGATGCTCCTTTACCCACAGAACACCAATTAGATCTTGTTGCATTTGGCCTTTTGGCCTTGGTGCCTTTCTGTGGAATGCCTTCCTGGTATCCTGTCTGCCTTCCTCATCTGTACTACCTAAGGATTCATTATCCATTCTTTACAGCACTCTATTCAAGCAAACCATACCTGTGATCCCAATGAGACTGAAGGTCTGCAGCAGCACCTGGACTTCTCCTGTTGTGATTCCCATGTTGTGTGAATTGACACACAGGTGTCTGAGATGAGCCTCCAGTAACATTGTTTACTCGCTGGAAACAGGAGAGCCTCCTTCATGCTGTGGTCGCAGGTGCTTCCTTACTATCTATCATGCCTCCCTGCACCTCTCTTCAGGCTTTGGTCACCATTCCCTGTCCTAGAGTAAAATCTTTCTCTCTTGTTGGCAGAGGTGTTCCTGCCTCCATCTCTCCCGTCATTCTTATTCTTCAAAGTAAACTAAGGAGCTATCAAAGACAAATGTTTGCATTTGACATCAGCTGCATAACCAGGCATTGCCAGATGCCTTGCTGCTCCACTCACAATCAAGGACGTGAAGTGTAGGAATAAATAAAAGTAAAGAAAAAAGTTTTCATTACATGTTTTTTTCCCTGAGTAATGGGTTTGTAACAAGCTACCTAGCTTGTCACACTTTGTTTTCTGTTGTGTTTTCTGCTTTCTGTGCATCTTCAAAACTACCTCTTTAATTTTTACCAGGCTGTAAATTTTTTATGGCAACCACTCTATTAGAAAGACCTTTTTTCAAAGTACAGAACCCAAAAATGCAAGTAAGAAAATCAGAAAAGTCAGAAAAATAAATCCATAGGATTTTGAGAGGAGAAAAAATCAGATCATGACTGTTAAAATAATGTTAGTGAATCAAAGGTTGCCTATCTTTCAGAAAATAAAAAGACTAAATCCAATCCTTTTTCTTAGGTCTGCTCTGAATATGTCTTGTATAAAACATGTCCTTGTATCAAACTACTCTGTATTATTGTTCTGTAACAAGCTTAAGTACAACACCAAAACAGGACTGGGTGCTTTTAGAGATTGTTTTTTTTCTTTCCTGAGCTGCCTCTTCCAAGCATATTTGCTTTCTTCTGTGTCAGTATGTGAATTCTTAACCTAGAATTAAAATGATTGCCTCATTTTTATCAAAATATGTTTCTGGGAAGTGAGAGAAGGAATATTGGTGTAGTTTAGAAATTAAGAACTTGATGGTCTGACTAGGGTTATACCTGAGTTGGTAAAAGGTGACAAATTCAGGTTATAATTTGCAGCAATAAGATGTTAGTTCCCAGATGCTGTACTAAGTCTCACAGGTTGATTTTTATATTTTCCTGTACTAATAATTAATCAAAGTTCTATTTCAGGCCACATGGCATTGTTGAATCATTACTTCGTTAGCAAATACCAGTTTTACCTGAGCTCCATACATCATTACTTTTGCTGATTCCTTAGAAGTAAGTCAGCATAAATATTTCACATTCAAAAAGTAGATTGAAACCAACATAGACACCCTTTCAAAGAAGACAGCTAGAAACTGTATTTTAAAAAATGCTTGCAGCATTGGTAACACAGCAGTTCAGGCCAGATAAGAAGTGCTTCCAAGCAAATGAGTACACATGGTGTAGGTAGAAGTAGTCCCTAGGCAACAGCAGCTAGAGATCTTGGAAGCATAATATTGAAGGTCTGAAGAACAGAGGAAAATGAGACGGTTTGAAGAAGACCTGCTGTAAGTCTGTACTTCCAAAGATACAGGGGAGACTTAGTGTGCACCCAGACTGGGAACACCATGGGAGTCCCTAAGTCATATCTCCTGACTTCTGAATATTTTTATTTTCTTTTACCTTTTCTTATTCTTTTTGCTCTACTATGACTTACCCATCATGAAGCACTGAATTTTTCCTTTTCTACATCAATCAAGACATTAGACTTTGCTCCACTCTCTAATGATAAAATATAAGAAATGCTTTAGATCACATTATCAACATGAATAATATTTAATAATACAATCAGAAATAAACTTTTCAGGATTTTTCTCCATATCTGTCAATGATTAGTCAGACCACACATTGAAGAAAGAAAACACTCTGCCTCCATAAACTCTACTTGTTTAAGATTACACTTGTCTCTGAATTTAGAAAAAATCAAAGTACTTCTTTAAACCTTTTTATAGGCAATGTGCTAAAAAAAACTTAATTAGATGGACATTCACTCTAAACAATTCACCCAGCAATATTATTCCTTTGTGTTTGCTTGCACACTCCAGTTAAATTACTCCATGTTTGCTGATAATTCTTTGCTTCTTGATCAGACCTTACAGACTGATTAAAGCAATTGGGCTGAGTAGCTTGCCCTTCATTTGAAATTCTTTTCTGTACTTGTAAATAACTAAATAATGGTTTTCCCTTCATTTTCTTCAAACTAGGAAACGACCAGTGTTTTCCAACTTCTCTTGTATTTCTTACTTGCTGTTTAAATCCCTAGTGCTCTATTTAAATGCACAAGAATGTTCTACATTTAATGTTTGAAGAGGACAAAGCATGATTCAGTTAGCAATAAGTCTCCCATCACAACCTATTCACAAGAGATCACGTCTCCAGAATTTCTGAAGTCCAAATACCTTATGAACCTTATGTTTGTTAAGTTCAAATATATATAACTTACAAGCCATATATCGATGATGGAAAAGCCTCAAACTGCTTTTACACAACATAAAAGGCATTCTACATACACTATTGTTTGAGTATTTTATTTTTATACTGCCCGTTGCTGATCTTAAATTAAATCTGAACTCATACGCATGAATAGCATATGAAATGCGTGCACACAAAGCAGAGTAAACCAATGTGCAGGACAGGTGAAGAAAAGTGTTCTGTTTTTTATTAGCAGTATGTCTTCAGCTCTAGTACCATGTTGTAAGCTGTATAGTAACTCAAGAAGGACACAACTCCTTCAGAAAATAAAGCTCATAGAGGAGTATCTTGGATGACCAGAGGCTTAGGAAAAATGACTTGGGAAGGATGACTGAGAACTGGATTGATACAGTTGAGAGAAGACTAACAGAATCGGGACAAGAGTCTTAAAATACGCAAAAATGTTTTCCAGAATGGAATCATAATTTCTCTATGACCCTATAACACACACAAGAAGTACTGGGCTAACCACAGTAAGTGAGATTACCTTAAGAACAGGGAAAAGTCTCTCAAGGTAAGACAGTGAAGTACTGGGACACATGGCCTAGGACTGTGACATTTTCATAATTGGAGGATTTTTGAAAAAGATTTTGCTTACACAAATATCTATGAGGGATTATTTAAGTAGAATTTATCTTGCTTTGAAGTCAAAAGATGTAAAAATTAATATTCTGAGGTATTTTCCACTTCTACCTCACAAGATGAGGTATTTTTATCAGTACTATTATGGAAACAAAGAGCAAACAAGATCAATAAAGAGAAAAATATAAGACATTCAACTTAAATTTTTAAAATACATTTTTAAAAAATGAACAAATCCACTATTTTTTGTACTGTGAGTATTGTCAAACCGTGCAACCCAGAGAGGCTGTTGGATCTCTGTCCTTGGAGATATTTTAAACTGAATTGGATATGGCCCTGAGCATCCTGCTCTTGATTGCCCTGTTTTGAACAGGGCCTTGGACTCAGTATCTCCATAGACCCCTTCCAACATCATCCATTATGTGTATGACATGAAATCAAATATTTCAAACAAATTTAAACTAGTGATTTCTACCTTTCACTCCAGCTGTGACCAAGGTCTTGATGCAGCTTTTTAGCTGTAGATAGTCTTACAATTGATTTATTCTAGCCTTTATTATAACCCAACTTATTTCCTAGAGAAACTGCATGAAAGGAAGGGTTTGACAAAGGCCTGAAGTATCGATAATTGCAGTCTTACAAATCACTTCCCACCTGGGTCAGTGTCACAGTTTGACCCTGGCCAAGTGCCTGGCACCCACAGCAGCCGCTCACT